>CM041631.1:64390232-64425180 GCA_023333625.1 Bothriochloa decipiens
AGTAAATAAGTTGTTTTTAAATAAATAAATTCACCACTATATGACATGAAAACCACGAGCACTACTACATAGATCGTGACGATACAAAACTAATGCAACTTGAATGGACCAAATTGGAGTTAAAACGATAAAACGGCGGAGATTATACGATCAGTGGCAGTTTCATAATTACTGTAACTCATACCTTGAATCATCTTTAACCTCACGAACGTAAGTCTGGCAGCCATGGCTACTGCGCTGCTCATGACGGAGGGAGAGGGGGCTCGGCCGAGATGTGTCCGGCCGCGACTGGCCAGACCGGCACCGAGCAGCCTGCCTGCATGCGCATGCACAGCACGGCGAAGCTGGCAAGAGGTTGGAGACCATGACATAGAGAAAGGAGGAAAAATAGAATTTGCTACCCTAGGGATTTTCAACTAGGGACTCCTCTCATGGTAATTATGATGTGCTTTGGCCAAGGGGTTGGTATAAATATATAGGGCAAAAAACTCTCCACGTCAATGTCAACTAGCAATATGGTACTAATTGATATTGCACCCTCCACCTTTACTAATAGGTCTAATTAATTATTAAATCCTATTAGTTAATAAATACATGGGCCTTTAGGTGTCGAGAAAATTGGGAGACTTTATTATTTTTGAAATTAATTAATTTTATGGATAAAATAACTCTAGAAAAGTCTAGAATTGACTTTTAAGCCACGAAAAATACTCCGAAGGCTCCAAAAATTTGGAGAAAATTCTCAGGGACATTTTAAAATATGAGCAACCTAAATAAAGAATTTAGACCTCATAAGAAGATATTTTGGAGTATTTAAAAAATAGACAAAGCTCTAGGATAAAGGGAAAAGATTTCAGAAAAATCCAGAAAATTCCCTAGAAGGTTTGAAAGACGTCTAAACGTGTTTTAAAAACTTAGCAAACATAAAAGCACAAACTCAAACAACAAACAGACATCACATCAAGAAATATCCCATCAAATTAATTTAGAAAAGTTTAAAACTCACCTTTTTCCTATAACTAAATGTGCACGAGTTCAAACTAAATTTAGTAAATTTTATCCAAATATTAAAACAGTTATTTTAATTAGAGTTTTCTAAGCACAACCCAAAATAGAAAATTTTAGGGTGTGATAATTCTACCCCACTTAACATGAATCTCGTCCCGAGATTCAAAGAGACTTGGGATGGAGACAACACAAACCATCAGGGTAGGTTCAAAAACTTCGATGAGACATGATACAGATTTTGTAAGGATTACTCAAAGGTTGAGGAGCAAATCAAAGATTGATCCTCCAAATTGCCTCAAGATCCAACACAAGTTCAGATAAATAAATAAAGAATTATCCATATACCAAGATATGGAGACAAGATGTTAAGACACCATTTGAATGATGCTTGATTTCTCTTTTTATCTCTTCTATGAGGGCAGAGAAGGGACAAACATCGATCCTTTAAGGATTTGCACTTCCTTGAACTAAGGTTTATGGAGTGTAAAGAAAAGTCTTGAATGTCAGCATGGGTCGACCGAAAGATCGAGATTCCTTGGGACCTATGGTGACATACCATGGAAGAGTTTGTAGATTGACATGGTTCAACATAGAAGAGAAATAGCAGTCACGTGAAAAACAAGGGTTGTTCTTCATGTGCCTACTTTCCAAGAATTATAGGACATAAGCCTATGGATTAACATGGGATAGATCTAGAAGACAAGTATCGATTCCTCGAATTGATGTAACAAAATGACCAGAGAAAAGTTCATATTGAGATAACACATCTGAGTAGCTTATATAATGGATCATGATTAACAATCACGTTATCAACGCTTATCGAGAACAATCCATGTGTGTGCATCCACTGGAGGTTCTCGGTTCAACGTGACACCTTCAATTATCAATCAAGACGTCATTACTAAGTTTACTGCCAATTGATATCTCCCACGACAGGGTATAGACTGTGCATGATTAAACGCATGCAAGGCAAAAAGATGATCACGAGGTTTGGTGAAAAATATGGTTGAGGTTCCTTGCTCTTTATGTTCACGACTGTGTAGTCATCCTCGATCATTCCATGAGTGGTGGTTATCTTCAAGGTTGTTTGCAAGAAGACCAAAGATTGAGGGCAGAGCATGATGGTCAAGATGAACTTGACTAGCTCTTACTTCATTCATTAAGGGATGAAAGAGCTAGATTCAAAAGACGATATAGACAATACAGATAGACCTCATGGTGCTCGCAAATGCTTGATCCACTTTTATGTGATAGATAGGATAAGGAATTAGAAAAGATCACCCAAGGGGGTAAAGATTGATTCTTCAAGACTTTGCACTTCATCGACTCATAATCCATACTTTGAAGGGTAAGGGTCGAAGGTTGATGAGGTAAAAAATGGTCAAGTAAGCTAAGGCTCAATCCTTAAACTTTTCACGCCTTGAAACTTGAGTCGCGATGGTCGGTGATAGTAGCGAATGCTACCCCACTTTAATAAAAGCACCACTTAAATCCAAAATATGTAAGTGAGCATCCTCTTAATCCACAAACATGTATGCTAAACCTAAGCACATAGCTAACTCCTCATGTGACCTTGAGTGCTTCAGATTTCTTCTGATTACCTCAAAATCCTCTAAGCTTCCACTCTAGATTCTGGAATCGCTTTGGTGTTGAGATATCTCTACTCTCTCATATGGTCTTCATCTTTTCCTCACTTGCTTGCTTCTGAAGGCAGGGTAATCCATAGTGTCTACAACACTGACACTGCTCTAGGAATCTAAGTGCTTCATCATGGTTGCCTTCATTGGATTGCAAATTCTTTCTGACTTCTTCTGCTTGTCTTTTCATTGATCCTTGATTGGGGACATTCCTGAATTGAGCTAAGAATCCTTCTGTGTTTCCTCTCCGCCTGACTTATGATCTGACATGGTGGTTGACTTTAACTTGTTGGTCGAGGATGAGGGTAGCATGGCTGGATCTTCTTGACACATGATGAGAGCTCCTTCTATGTCACCCTGGAGAAATAAGGCTTGCATAATTAATAGATTCTAGAGCTTGGTCACCTTAATAACTGTCATCTCAAGGATCTGAGTCTGCCAAGCAATCATTTGTTCACTGCCCATTGGAGTTGCCGAAGTTATTTGTTGATTCTGTTCATCGATATCATCTCTTCCACTTGCATCACCACTTGGATTCATCATTTGATGTTGGGCAAAGGTAGAATGAGCAAGGGAATATGGATATGAAGCATGATATCATCGTAGATAAAGATTTAATGAGAAGCGGGATCAATAGTGGGGGATAGGTAGGATAAGAGAGGACTCTACCCCACTTAACAAGGATAAAGCTACACTTCCCAACACTTGTCTTTTAGAGTCTACTTTGGAACATGGGAGCATAGACGACACACAAACATTACAACATGCATCATAAGCACACATCACAACATCGATGCTACACGTGCTTCTTCGACAATGGTGGTCATCCTAAAGGGTAGATTGTAGATGATATAGGGTCATCGAACATTATGAATAAGATAAGGTGAGAAGGCTTTTAGTAAACCAACAAAATTAAAAGTTTAAGGGGATAAGAAATTAATAGCTCAAAGGAAGCTATTCAAGGAGGAGATAACACGATAAGGATAAGAAATAGTCAATTCAATGAGCCAAGGAGGTGGCAAAAATAGTTTCATAGCAAAATATGTTTTACAAATCGACCAGTGCTAACTAGGCTTGCGTGCTACAGCCAACATTGAGCTGATACCTACTTGTCACACCCGGTTTTAAGGACAAATCCAGATATACACTATAGGTGAGTCTTAAGGGACAAATCTCACATATAGCTATAAATAGTATCAATTACAATACTTTAAATATAACGTACAAAATATATAAAAGATCACCTAATGAACAATCAGTGGAAAGGCGACTTTAAACTCCGGGTGTAGACTTTACTCCACTGGATCCAACTAACTGGTTGACAACAAGCCTAACACTCATCCTGAGGTGTGGGGGAATAGCAAGAGTGAGTCCATGTCGAACTCAATAAGTATAGCATAAGGCATTATAAACCATAACCTCATGAACAATGTAACATAAATAATGTAAAGCATAAAACAGTAAATATGAGCATGTTAACAAACAAGTCATTATCTTAATGTAAATGTGTCAGGGCCGTCCTGTCCGTGGGGACGGACGATATATCGATTTAAACTCTGCGCAGAGGTATACACTTTCACTGTGAGTCGTGTTGCCCATATGCCCGGGTTTGCAACTCCTAAAACTCGTCCAAGGAGAGCAGGCAGGGTACACTATGAAGCCTTTCAAAGGTTCGTCCAACCAATTAGGCTGCCAGATCGTTAGATATAGGAACCCCCTTCCAATATGGCACATTCCTTCCTGGCTATACCTATAAGAACAGAGGCTGTCCTATACCAACTAGGCACCCTAACTAACTAGAAAAGGTGCTCATACTGAGCTAAAACCAGAGCCATATAGCCCTCATAGTTGTACGGTAAATCCGTGATAAATCACTTACGGATAAATCTTCAAGTTGTTAAAATATCATTTTTATCGTTCGTTTGCTTAAATATTAATTAAGCCACATAGATCATAGCCATAGAAATAAAACCCAAACTATACTTGCCTTAAGACTTGATTTACACCCTGAAGCAAAGTGCTTAGAGAACATCATCCTTTATCTTCCATTCTGCAGCTTCTAATCTCCAACGTTCACAACGGTTCTTGTTCTACTCGTAGCAAGCACCATGCATAGACAAACATACAATGCACAAGAAGAGACGACTAAGAACAATGCACCAATCAAAGAGGTAACTAAAGATGGTCTAAACGGCAAAACTTGGTGCTACGGTCGCAAGAGCGCAAGAATGACAAACGACAGAACTATCATTAAAGTGAACACGACTATCAAGGTAAACGCAACATAGCAGAGACAAACTATAAGATCCATTCCTTTTATTAAATAAAGCAAAGCGTTGGACATTTATAGAAACAAAAAGTTAAAGTAGCTAAATTAAATTGAATCATAAAGCAGAGTTAAACCTTAGTTATATTTTAATTATAAGCAATTATACTATCTAAGCCATTTAAACATTTATAACTATAAACAATTAAACAGGTGAGGCACTAAACAAAACATGATATGATTAAACATTAATCTAAAAGAAAGGACAGATATAAGGCATTAAACATATAAGAGCCACTAAAAGAAACATCATATGCTTAAAGATTAATCTAAGCAAGTCGTAAATATAAAGACATGTTGATACAAAACAAAGAGCACTTAAGATTCAAGGTTAAACTAAGCAAAACATTATTAAAAGGCATTATTGCTATATTAACCATATTAGCCTGAAAAGACGATGTACCTAGGCTAAGTTAAAAAAATAACATACTATAACTTGTAAACTTGCGAGAACAACTATAAAGAGCATCATAAATTGGTACTAGTCATATCAACTTGTATTTATGAAAACTAAGGTATAAATGTAAATTACTTTTATATAAGAGAGCACTGAGTGAAAATTAATTAACCTAACAAGATTAATTACATAAACACATAATGTGATAAAAATTAATGATACAAGCCACATACGTCGACAAGATTGCAACACAAGGACAACGAAAACATAGCCCTACGTTGCCTTTATTTATAAAAGCCATTAAATAATTAGTAAATAAGTTGTTTTTAAATAAATAAATTCACCACTATATGACATAAAAACCACTAGCTCTACTGCGTAGATCGCGATGATACAAAACTAATGCAACTTGAATAGACCAAATCGGAGTTAAAACGATGAAACGACGGAGATTATACGATCAGTGGCAGTTTCATAATTACTGTAACTCATACCTTGAGTCATCTTCAACCTCACGAACGTGAGTCTAGCAGGAAGAGGGGGGCTCGGCCGAGACGTGTCCGACCGTCGGCGGCTGGCCCGACCGGCACCGAGCAGCCTGCCTGCACGCGCATGCACAGCACGACGACGCTGACAAGAGGTTGGAGACCATGACATAGAGAAAGGAGGAAAAATAGAATTTGCTACCATAGGGATTTTTAACTAGGGACTCCCCTCATGGTAATTATGACGTTCTTTGGCCAAGGGGTTGGTACAAATATATAGGACGAAAAACTCCCCACGTCAACGTCAACTAGCAATATGGTACTAATTGATATTGAACCCTCCACCTTTACTAATAGGCCTAATTAATTATTAAAGCCCATTAGTAAATAAAGACATGGGCCTTTAGGTGTCGGAAAAATTGGGAGACTTTATTATTTTCAGAATTAATTAATTTCATGGATAAAATAATTCTAGAAAAGTCTAGAATTGACTTTTAAGCCACGAAAAATACTCCGAAGGCTCCAAAAATTTGGAGAAAATTCTCAGAGACATTTTGGAACATGAGCAACCTAAATAAAGCATTTAGAGCTCATAAGAAGATATTGTGGAGCATCTAAAAAATTAGACAAAGCTCTAGGATAAAGGAAAAAGATTCCAAAAAAGTCCAGAAAATTCCCTAGAAGGATTGGAAGACGTCTAAACGTGTTTTGAAAACTTAGCAAACACAAAAACAAAAACTCAAACAACAAGCAGACATCACATCAAGCAATATCCTATCAAATTAATTTAGAAAAGTTTAAAACTCACCTTTTCCTATAACTAAATGTGCACGAGTTCAAACTAAATTTTATAAATTTTATCTAAATGTTAAAACATTTATTTTAATTATAACCCAAAATAGAAAATTTTGGGGTGTGACAATCTGCCACTTCCTAGAAGTCTCAAGAGCAACTTCCAGCTTGATGTGTGCCATCTCTAGCCTTTCTATGTTTCTGATTCCATCTATTTCTTCCCTCTCCTCATACTTTTCAACCACACCAGATATAATTTGGCTAATTGACTCCTGGATAACCGCAGAAGTGAGCATCTCCGCCATTGGCATTCAAGCGTCTGTAGCACTCCTTCCCTGGTAAGAAAAAAAATACATAACAGCATGGAAGAGATTAGATATGTGAACATGGATATGACGCAAAGATTAGTTAAGTGTGGATCTAAGAATCTACCTCGACCAAATTTTATGAAAACTATGGACAGCTTTTGGGAGCAGAGAGAGATAATGTTGATGTTATATTTGAACTGTGGAGTAAAATATGGTGAGAGCTTTAGAAGAAAATAGAGAGGCTAAGGCACGGGAGAAACAAAAAGTGGCACACAGATCACAAACATAGAGGGATTCTTATAGAAACTCCTGATAATTTGGTAGCAAAAAGAGGTAGACAGGTAATTAAAATGGAGGGACCATTCCCACACAACATCGACATTTATGGGTCCGATAGCAAGGTGTGTGGAAGAAATGGTCTTCACAGGGGTAGAACTAAAGAAGGATTATTTGAATAAATTATGTATTCCAATATGATTGGTGAGGAGGAATCAAGTAGTGAAAACTTAAAGGGGGCCCCTTTGGATGTCATAGTTTTAAAAGACACTGATTGCTAGAGTGTGTTGCTTTAGAAACCAGAGGTGTGAAAAAACTATGGCTTGGAGAAAATGTCAGACAAGGACTGTTAAAGCAAACTGCAGGACAGGGTTTAATTGATGATGTTGAGAGGTGTGGAAAAAATGCTCCTCAGGGTATAATGCTTACCTAGTCCTAGACTCCTAGTTGCTTGATGCTGTGTATTTGGCTAAACAGAGTGTGTCAGGGGAAAAGACCACTAAATCTGATGCATCAAACTGCAGTCGAGAGGGATTGAACGTTGGGCACTATATATATATAGGAACTAGTATATGTATATGGCAGGCTACGTATACAGTAATTTTTTTAAATAAATATAGGAACTCATATCGTGATAGTGTTGCTTTATAAACCGAAGGTGTGAAAGGCCACGGCTTATAAAAAAACCGCAGTCTCAAAAAAGAAATCCAAGATTTATTGCATCCAATTGCGTCATTGTTTTCCAAAACGAATTTATTTTTGAAAACTGTAGTATTTTTCCAAAACTAAAAAAATGTATCCAAACAGAAGGGACTAAGCTTTATGAGAAATTATTAGGAGGGTGGTTCTATAACTGTCTGATTAGAGAGCAAAGTCACATCGAGACACCTTTCATAAGGAACACATGTAACACCCTAGTTTTCAATTTCCAAAAATATATATATATAAATAGTCAAAATGATTTTGGGTGGATAAATAAATAGCAAAATAAATATTTTTACGAAAATGAAGTTGCAACATGGTAGAAACATGCTTGTGCTTTCATGCTGGTGCATATTTCGTTGTGGTGAAATTTGAATTTGAATTTGATTTTAAAATCAAATTGGAAGTATATTTGAAAAGGGGTTTAAATAAAAGAAAATTCTATTTCTTTCCCTCTCCTCTCCCTCCTGGCAATCTGGCCCGCGCAGCAATCGGCCGGCCTGCTCCGCTCGGCCTGCCTTCTTCCCGCGCACGGCCCGCTTCCCTTGCCTGGCCCAGCCAGCAGCGCCGCGCGTCGGCCGCTCCTTCTTGGGCCGTCGGGCCGCAGCCCATCAAGACGACGATCGCGTCGTCCGCGTCCGCCTCCCTCGCGCACTGCCGCTGACAGGTGGGCCCCGCATCGCCTTCGTCCTCCTCTGACTCGGCCGCGACCGAGACGCCGAAACCGACCCCGCGCGACTCGCGCCGCCACGCCACGCCCGGTCCAGCGCCTCATGCCCTAGGCTATTTAAGCCTTCATCACGCGCCGTAACTCGCCCGCAAACCTAGCCAGCCGCCTCGACTCGCTTCGTCCGAGCGCCCACGCTGGAACCCTAGCCGCCGCTGATTCTTCTGCCGGCCGCCAACACTCCAAATTCCCCGCCACCGACGGTTCATCTTTGCCATTAACCGGTCGACAAGTCTTTCCTTGGTCCCCAGAGCACGTTGGTGAGGTTCTTTTGGTCGAATTTTTGACTAACTCGAGCTCCTATCGTGTGCAGCTCGCCGCCGGCCGCCGCTCCGAGCCGCACGCCGTCCTCGCATCGCCTCGGCTTCCATTGACTTCATAGGTGAGCGCGGTGTAAGCTCCCCGTTCGTTCGGTACCGGTATTGTGGTTAATGGTGATCGGAGTCGCGAGTTCCATGAACTCCGGTGAGTTTCGTACGCCGCCGGTGAGGTCCGCCGCCGCGATAGGACGTTGTCCGATCGGTTGTTCGATCGGTTGTCCGTTTTGGACATCTTGAATCTGCGTCGTCCGTTTTGATTTGGACGGCCAGAATTACACCGTAACCCTTCGCGTGGCAGATTTGCTAAAAACCCCCTGGGTTTTGATGTATTTTGTTAAGAGTCCCTGGCGCCGTGGTCATAATCCGTTTTCTCCACGAGAAAGCGTAAATTCTTCTTAACAGATCCATAATACGCTTTGTCCACTGAAAAGCGTATTTCCTTTATAACTGCTTCCATAATACGTTTTCTTCTCTGGAAAACATTTACGTTTTCTTCTCTGGAAAACGTATTTTCCCGTTTCAGTTCAGAATACGTTTTCAGCTATTTACAGTTTTGCCATTAACTTTAAAGGCTTATATCTTTCACGTTTTAGCTCCGATTTGGTCTGTTCAAATTGCGTTAGATTCATAATTTCATAATCTACGCAGTGGTACTATTCTTGAAGTATTTTGGAAAGTTTATATTTTTAGCCTATATTTAAATTATTTATTTATGTACAGGAAATCTTTGAAAATTCATATCTTCGCCATTATAAGTCCGATTCCGGTGAACTTGACGTCTGTGTGATCGTAGGAGCGAGTAGAATAGTTTTATAAACATTTTATTCTGTTTTGATGAGATTGATGTACTGTTCCTCTAATAGTTCTTTGTTTGCTTCGTGTATGTATGCTCAATTGGATTATCTGGTGTTGAATGTTAATGTCGAGTTCAGACGGTGAGGTTTTTGCTGAGCAAGGCTACTTTGAGGATCAGCAGGATCAGCAGGACCTTGTGAATCAAGGCAAGTATAGCATGGACCATCCTTGTTACCTATTCATTATAAATAACAATTCATATGCATGTGTCCGTTTGATGACCTAGAAACTATAACTAGCTTTGATATCCTGATTCCTTGAACCTTTTGGGTTGCATTGGGTAGTTTTGATGCCAGTGCTCTAATGATCATGATCTTATAACTTGATGTGTGTTATTCTATCAACGAAAATGATGACTTTTAACAAACATGGACTTTTGTCTGTAAGTGATTTATCATGGAGAATCCGTACAGCTGTGAGGGCTATATAGCTCTGGCTCTAGTCACTTGTAGGCCCTTTTCTAGCTGGTTGGTGGTCTGGGAGTTGGGGTTTAGGACTGCCTCTGTCCTTATGAGTATAGCCGGGTAGGTGTGTGCCATACTGGAAGGGGAGTTCCTAACACAACGGTATTTTCGTATCTCTGATTGGTTAGGAGAACCTATAGGAGGCTTTATATGTTTTGTGGTGGTTGGAAGTTATAAGTCCACTCAGTTGCAAAATATGACTCACAGTGAAAGTGTACACCTCTGATCAGAGTTTAAATCAATATATTGTCCGTGCCCTTCGGTTAGGGCGGCCTTGACACATTAACAAAAGATAATGGTTCTCAAATTGTTAATGTGTGCATCTTAATGTCGTTCTTGCTACACACTGGTAAATGTTATGTTGATCATGAGAATATGGGAATTATTACTACCTTGATGCTATGCTTTAATATGATTAAGTTATAAAAGCTAAATGCAGTCAAACAGTATCAGCTTATTTGAGCCTCATTAACCCATGTTATGCTTGTTGAGTACGGTTGTGTACTTATGCTTGCTTTATTTTCAATTTTAGAAAATCCCAGATGGGTAACAGATGAAGGTTGGAATGAAAGCTATCGTGATGAGTACTAGGCTTGGTGTTCACCAGTTGACGTGTCCCTGTGTGGAGCTTTCGCAATAAAGATATCTTGGTTATTTATTGTTTATGCGCAATACTCTGTAATGAATATTGGTTCGTTATGTAATAAACAGGGTGATGATACTCCTCATAATTTGTCATCCTATATGTGCGACTGTTCCTGGGGCGCATATAAGGCTATTTATGCATTCTACTTTTGTTCTTAAAAGTGGAGTATGACAAGTTGGTATCAGAGCCGTGTTGACTGTAGGACGCAAGCCTAGATAGAATGGTCTTTCCTAGTTTCTTTTGTTTCGCTAGTTTTATGCTTCCTAACTTTAACCTTGTTATTTTATAAATTTTTATGCTCTTATACTTACTCTATTGATAAAATCTTGACTCTACTCTAACTCATGTCTAAATCTTATAGATGCCTTCCTATACTCGTCGCATGACTGCTGCTGCATATCGTAATCTGTTCACCCACCTGGCTACTAGGGAAGCTGTTCCGCCATCACCAACCCCGGTGCCTCCATCACCTCAAGCTGAAGAAGAAGAACCCATAGAAGCTTTTGAAGACGAAGAACCAATGGAAGCTTCTGGAGAAGAAGAGCTGGAAGCAGTCCAAGATGCTGGTCAATCCCCGCCGCCATCTGCTGGTGGTTCCGCTGGAGGAGGTGGACCGCACGCTCCTATGGGATGGACCGTGGATATCTCTTGCGTACCAGAGTGCCACACCAGATCGCACCTGCGACTCATGAAGCTTCTCCGTGACTATTATGCTGATTGGGACCCCGCTGTGCAGTACACTTGCTTCCAACACACTCATCCGTTGGAAGGTACTTACTGGGAGACGAATGTGGCTATATGTTCTCCAGGAGTGATGCAGAGCGCCTACAACATTGAGATGATCTATGAGCATCATAGCCCCAGTCCAACTCAAGAGGATGGCATAGAGGGTGCTGCTTTTATAGCATGGATTGCTCTCCGTGGTCACCGCTTTGGGCATATGCGAGATGATGAATTTCGGTATTTGCCTCGCGCTGATCCCAAAATGGAAGCTAGATGGGGTATGAAGAGTCCTCATGACTTGCCACCTGAGTCACGGGAATTGGCACACTTTGCGTGTGACATGATGCTCAAGCATCAGAGCATGGTAAGCACGGTGGAGCAGCTGGAGCAGAAGCTTAAGGAGAAGCAAAAAGAGATTGATAGGCTCAGAACCATGACTGGGCAAACAAAGATCTATGAATCGCTAGACCATGAGCTTCGACCTTAGTTTAAAAACCCCTATGTAATAGCACGTTATTAGTATCGTGAGTCAAGTTGAGTCGTGTCTTGTTAGTGTTTGTGAACTTTGAGTGCTTGATGAGTTATGATTATGTAATATGGATGATTTGGATTTTTGTGTGATTGCTAGAGCTTTGTGGGCCTGTCCGCAAGTTCCTTAGTTAAGTATATTAAGTTTAGAGTTTGAATAAATTAAGTTTGGGTTGGTTTATCTTGTCTCTCGCTTTGATGTCCTCTACGCCGTCAGTGATATTTTGGTTATATCTTGAATTTGGTTATTCAAATGCCTATGAGATTTTTCTGGGAGAAACTAGACTTCTGTACCTAACAAGTCCCACAAGAATCAGGTCAATATCAGTTCTAAGTTGGAAGTTATGCTCATTGCAATCTGATGTAACATGCTGTCTGGAATTCCTAAATAGTTCCTATTGTTGAGTTAATTCGGCAGATTAGATTACAGAATCTGGTGAAATGGTCTGAATAGAAGTTGTAGATAATTTTGTAATATTTCCAACCATATATAGAATGTCCTGTTTCAACATCTAGATCCTGAGTTATGAAGGTTTTTCTGCACTACTAAAATTGAAGCTCGTCTAGAAATTTCAGTTTTGCAATCCTTATGATTATATAAGTGATTTGTAACCTGAATAACTCTAAGCTTTGATTTTGTTGGAATACAGATGGCTGCTTGGGGAGGAAGAGGTAACCATGGTGCTAGAGGCCGTGGCCGCGGTGCTGGTCATATCACTACTGAGGAATTGATGGAGGCACAAATGCAGATGATGCAGACCATGACTCAGTTTGTACAGACCATGCAAACTGGAGGGTTACCACACACACAACCGCCAAGGGATAAACACAGGGAATTCATGCAAGGCCATCCCCCTGTGTTTACCCACACTACAAATCCCTTGGATGCTAATGATTGGTTGCGTGCTGTGGAGAGGCAGTTAGACCTGGCTCAGTGCAATGATGCTGAGAAGGTGTTGTATGCTACGGGGCAACTCCAGGGAGCTGCCCAGAACTGGTGGGATTCATACCAGGCTGCACGTCCCCATATTGCTCCTGCTATCACCTGGGACAGGTTTAAAGAGGATTTCTTGGCTCGCCACATCCCCGAGGGTTTGATAGAACAGAAGGCCGAGGAGTTCCAGAATCTCAGAATGGGCTCGATGACCATGAGCGAGTACCATGCTAAGTTTGAGGAGCTGGCTCGCTACGCTCCCCAGGAAGTTATGAGAGACGTTGATAAGCGGCGTCATTTCCTACAAGGCATATACTATGAGCTCAGGCTGCAACTGAAGGGCAACAAGTATGACACATTTGAAGAATTGGTGAACAGTGCTATTGTGTTGGATAATGAACGCCTGTCACAGAACAAGAAGAGGAAGATGAACGGACAGGGCTTTGGAAACAATTCTCGTTTCCGCTCTAACTATCATCAAGGTTTCCAGCAAAGGTTCCAGGGACCTATCAGTCAGAGATACCAGGGTCAGCATGCTCAGCGCAAGAATAGGAATTACCAGCAACAAGGGAATCAACGGCTATCGCAGCAATCTGGAAATCAAACTCCACGTCTTACTGCGCCCAACAACACGCCTCTTAAGGGTAGTCCCAGTACTCCTCAGTTGTGTTATTATTGTGGTGAGCCTAGGCATTATGCTAATCGCTGCCCCCGAAAATCAAATCAATACGCACCTCAGCAGCAGAATGGTAATCAGAAGTCCTATGCCAATCATGGAAGGGTGAATCATGTGTCCACTGAGATGGCTCCGGAAGCATCAGAAGTTATGCTGGGTACGTTCAACATCAACTCTATCTCTGCTACTGTACTTTTTGATTCAGGAGCTTCGCATTCCTTTGTCTCGCAAGCATTTGTTAGAAATCATAGCATACCAGTTGTAGCCATGAAGAACCAAATGATAGTAAATTCACCAGGGGGTGCTATACCAGCTTCTTACTACTGTCCCTTAGCTAAACTCCTCTTAAGGGGGGTAGACTTTTCAGCAAACCCTGTAGTGTTGAATGCATCTGGTATTGATTTAATTCTGGGATTGGATTGGATGGAAGCTCACCAAGCTGTGATAAAGTGTAAAGAGAGGGTTGTGGACCTAACTACACCAAAAGGAGATAGAATCAGTGTTGATGTTAGAATGCAAGCACCACCTACAGCTACTCTGAATCAGCTTGATGACATTGTAGACACTCAGAACCAGGTGGTGGAGGAACTCCCGGATGTGTTCCCTGATGAATTGCCAGGTATGCCATCTGACCGTGATATTGAATTTATTATTGAGTTATTACCTGGCACTGCACCCATAGCTAAAAGACCATATAGAATGGGGGTTAATGAATTAGAGGAACTTAAGAAACAATTAAGGGAATTAGAAGAGAAGGGATTTATTCGTCCTAGTGCATCACCGTGGGGTTCTCCTGTGATTTTTGTTGATAAGAAGGACGGAACTCAACGGATGTGCGTTGATTATCGATCTCTCAATGAGGTTACTATCAAGAACAAGTACCCTCTGCCCAGAATTGATGATTTGTTTGATCAGTTGAGAGGTGCTTGTGTGTTCTCCAAGATTGATTTGCGCTCTGGCTATCATCAGTTGAAGATTCGGAATTCAGATATACCGAAGACGACATTCACCACTAGGTATGGGTTATATGAGTACACGGTTATGTCTTTTGGGTTGACCAATGCACCTGCCTACTTCATGTACCTGATGAACAAGGTGTTTATGGAGTACCTGGATAAGTTCGTGGTGGTTTTCATTGATGATATCTTGGTATTCTCAAAGAACAAGGAAGAACATGCAGAACATTTGAGGTTAGTCTTGCAGAAGCTTAGAGAGCATCAACTTTATGCTAAGAAGAGCAAATGTGAGTTCTGGTTGGAGGAAGTCTCTTTCCTTGGCCATGTTGTTTCCAATGGAGGAATAGCAGTTGATCCAAGCAAGGTGAAGGATGTGTTGGATTGGGAGCCACCTACAGATGTCACTGAGATTCGCAGCTTTCTTGGATTGGCTGGTTATTACAGGAGATTCATTGAGGGATTCACGAAGATTGCTAAGCCATTAACAGCGTTACTAGAAAAGAATGCCAAGTTTGTGTGGTCTGACAAGTGTCAAGCTAGTTTTGAAGAATTCAAGAAGAGGTTGACAACAGCTCTAGTGTTGGTACTGCCAGATCTAAGCAAGAAATTCTCAATCTATTGTGATGCATCTCGATTGGGATTAGGGTGTGTTCTTATGCAAGAAGGTAGAGTTGTTGCCTATGCTTCAAGGCAATTGAGGAAACATGAGCTTAATTATCCTACTCATGATCTAGAACTAGCGGCGGTGGTGCACGCTTTGAAGATTTGGCGACACTTCTGATTGGGCACAAGACTGATATTTTCACTGACCACAAGAGCTTGAAGTACATCTTTACCAGTCTGACTTGAATATGAGACAACGTCGTTGGTTGGAACTGTTGAATGATTATGATTTTGATATGTATTATCATCCTGGAAAGGCAAATGTCGTGGCTGATGCACTTAGTAGAAAGAAGCACGTTAATGAGCCTCAGACGACACCTGAAGCTGAGGAGTTATGTGCAGAGTTTGCTCATTTGAACCTCACTCTTGTTACTAATGCCATAGAAATAGAGGTGACACCAACCTTAGAGGAAGAGATTCGTAAGGGTCAATTAGAAGATGAGGATCTCAAGTATATAGCAAAGAAGTTAGCAGAAGGGAAGGCACCTGGTTTCTGCATTGATGAAGAAGGTACCTTATGGTATGGTAACCGGATATGTGTTCCGGAGGGCAAAGTTCTTCGCCAAAAAATTCTGCGTGAGGCACATGAGTCGGCTTATTCTATCCATCCAGGAAGTACTAAGATGTATATGGATCTCAAGCAAAAGTACTGGTGGATTGGTTTGAAGAAGGATGTAGCAGAGTATGTTGCGTTATGTGATACTTGTCAACGGGTAAAAGCAGAACATCAAAGACCAGCTGGTTTATTGCAGCCAATGAAGATACCCGAATGGAAGTGGGAAGAGGTCGGTATGGACTTTATAACAGGTTTACCTCGAACTAAGAGCGGTTATGATTCCATTTGGGTAATAATTGATCGACTGACTAAGGTTGCTCACTTTTTGCCTGTGAAGATAACCTATACTGGACCTCAGTTGGCTACGTTGTATTTGGAAAGGATAGTGTGTTTGCATGGTGTTCCAAAGAAGATCGTGTCAGATAGAGGTACTCAATTCACATCTCATTTTTGGGAAGCAGTGCATAGTTCGTTGGGAACAAAGTTGAATTTTAGTACAGCATATCACCCACAAACTGATGGACAAACTGAGAGGATTAATCAGATTTTGGAGGATATGCTGAGGGCTTGCGCGTTACAGTATGGTACCAGTTGGGATAAGAATTTGTGTTATGCAGAGTTCTCATACAACAATAGTTATCAACAGAGTCTTAAGATGGCGCCATTTGAAGCTCTGTATGGGCGTAAGTGCAGGACACCATTGTTCTGGAACCAGACTAGGGAAAGTCAATTGTTTGGGACAGATGTTCTGAGAACCGCAGAAGAATAGGTACGAGTCATTAGGGAAAATCTGAGGATAGCACAATCTCACCAGAAGAGTTATGCAGATACCCGGAGAAGGGAATTGCTATTCAAGGAAGGTGATTACGTGTATTTGAAGGTATCTCCTATGAGAAGTGTGAAGAGATTTAACCAGAAAGGAAAACTTGCACCAAGATATATTGGTCCTTTCAAAGTGTTAAAGAGACGCGGTGAAGTGGCTTATCAAGTGGAGTTACCTGAGAGTTTAGCTGGAGTGCATGATGTGTTCCATGTGTCTCAACTGAAGAAGTGTTTGCGTGTACCCGAGAAGGAACATTTGCCTTTGGAGGAACTTACTGTTAAGGATGATCTCACGTATGAAGAGTTTCCAGTAAGGATTTTAGATACTGCAGAAAAGGTTATCCGAAGCCGGGCTATTAAAATGTGTAAGGTGCAGTGGAACCGTTACTCAGAGGCTGAAGCAACTTGGGAAATAGAGGATGCACTAAAGGCAGCTCATCTGCAGTTGTTTGAGTAAGCAACACCAATCTCGAGGACGAGATTCTCTTAAGGGGGTAGATTTGTAACACCCTAGTTTTCAATTTCCAAAAATATATATATATATAAATACTCAAAATGATTTTGGGTGGATAAATAAATGGAAAAATAAATATTTTTATGAAAATGAAGTTGCAACATGGTAGAAACATGCTTGTGCATTCATGCTGGTGCATATTTCGTTGTGGTGAAATTTGAATTTGAATTTGATTTCAAAATCAAATTGGAAGTATATTTTAAAAGGGGTTTAAATAAAAGAAAATTCTATTTCTTTCCCTCTCCTCTCCCTCCTGGCAATCTGGCCCGCGCAGCAATCGGCCGGCCTGCTCCGCTCGGCCTGCCTTCTTCCCGCGCACGGCCCGCTTCCCTTGCCTGGCCCAGCCAGCAGCGCCGCGCGTCGGCCACTCCTTCTTGGGCCGTCGGGCCGCAGCCCATCAAGGCGACGATCGCGTCGTCCGCGTCCGCCTCCCTCGCGCACTGCCGCCGACAGGTGGGCCCCGCATCGCCTTCGTCCTCCTCCGACTCGGCCGCGACCCAGACGCCGAAACCGACCCCGCGCGACTCGCGCCGCCACGCCACGCCCGGTCCAGCACCTCATGCCCTAGGCTATTTAAGCCTTCATCACGCGCTGTAACTCGCCCGCAACCCTAGCCAGCCGCCTCGACTCGCTTCGCCCGAGCGCCGACGCTGGAACCCTAGCCGCCGCTGATTCTTCCGCCGGCCGCCAAAACTCCAAATTCCCCGCCACCGATGGTTCATCTTTGCCAATAACCGGTCGGCAAGTCTTTCCTTGGTCCCCAGAGCACGTTGGTGAGGTTCTTTTGGTCGAATTTTTGACTAACTAGAGCTCCTATCGTGTGCAGCTCGCCGCCGGCCGCCGCTCCGAGCCGCACGCCGTCCTCGCATCGCCTCGGCTTCCATTGAATTCATAGGTGAGCACGGTGTAAGCTCCCCATTCGTTCGGTACCGGTATTGTGGTTAATGGTGATCGGAGTCGCGAGTTCCATGAACTTCGGTGAGTTCCGTACGCCGCCGGTGAGGTCCGCCGCCGCGATCGGACGTTGTCCGATCGGTTGTCCGATCGGTTGTCTGTTTTGGACATCTTGAATCTGCGTTGTCCGTTTTGATTCGGACGGCTAGAATTACACCGTAACCCTTTGCGTGGCAGATTTGCTAAAAACCCCCTGGGTTTTGATGTATTCTGCTAAGAGTCCCTGGCGCCGTGGTCATAATCCGTTTTCTCCACGAGAAAGCGTAAATTCTTCTTAACAGATCCATAATACGCTTTGTCCACTGGAAAGCGTATTTCCTTTATAACTGCTTCCATAATACATTTTCTTCTCTGGAAAACGTATTTTCCCGTTTCAGTTCAGAATACGTTTTCAGCTATTTACAGTTTTGCCATTAACTTTAAAGGCTTATATCTTTCACGTTTTAGCTCCGATTTGGTCCGTTCAAATTGCGTTAGATTCATAATTTCATAATATACGCAGTGGTACTATTCTTGAAGAATTTTGGAAAGTTTATATTTTTAGCCTATATTTAAATTATTTATTTATGTACAGGAAATCTTTGAAAATTCATATCTTCGCCGTTATAAGTCCGATTCCGGTGAACTTGACGTCTGTGTGATCGTAGGAGCGAGTAGAATAGTTTTATAAACATTTTATTCTGTTTTGATGAGATTGATGTACTGTTTCTCTAATAGTTCTTTGTTTGCTTCGTGTATGTATGCTCAATTGGATTATCTGGTGTTGAATGTTAATGTCGAGTTCAGACGGTGAGGTTTTTGCTGAGCAAGGCTACTTTGAGGATCAGCAGGATCAGCAGGACCTTGTGAATCAAGGCAAGTATAGTATGGACCATCCTTGTTACCTATTCATTATAAATAACAATTCATATGCATGTGTCCGTTTGATGACCTAGAAACTATAACTAGCTTTGATATCCTGATTCCTTGAACCTTTTGGGTTGCATTGGGTAGTTATGATGCCAGTGCTCTAATGATCATCATCTTATAACTTGATGTGTGTTATTCTATCAACGAAAACGATGACTTTTAACAAACATGGACTTTTGTCTGTAACTGATTTATCATGGAGAATTCGTACAGCTGTGAAGGCTATATGGCTCTGGCTCTAGTCACTTGTAGGCCCTTTTCTAGCTGGTTGGTGGTCTGGAAGTTGGGGTTTAGAACTACCTCTGTCCTTATGAGTATAGCCGGGTAGGTGTGTGCCATACTGGAAGGGGAGTTCCTAACACAACGGTATTTCCGTATCTCTGATTGGTTAGGAGAACCTATAGGAAGCTTTATATGTTTTGTGGTGGTTGAAAGTTATAAGTCCACTCAGTTGCAAAACATGACTCACAGTGAAAGTGTACACCTCTGATCAGAGTTTAAATCAATATATTATCCGTGCCCTTCGGTTAGGGCGGCCTTGACACATTTACAAAAGATAATGGTTCTCAAATTGTTAATGTGTGCATCTTAATGTCGTTCTTGCTACACACTGGTGAATGTTATTTTGATCATGAGAATATGGGAATTATTACTACCTTGATGCTATGCTTTAATATGATTAAGTTATAAAAGCTAAATGCAGTCAAACAGTGTCAGCTTATTTGAGCCTCATTAACCCATGTTATGCTTGTTGAGTACGGTTGTGTACTTACGCTTGCTTTACTTTCAATTTTGGAAAATCCCGGATGGGTAACAGATGAAGGTTGGAATGAAAGCTATCGTGATGAGTACTAGGCTTGGTGTTCACCAGTTGACGTGTCCCTGTGTGGAGCTTCCGCAATAAAGATATCTTGGTTATTTATTGTTTATACGTAATACTCTGTAATGAATATTGGTTCGTTATGTAATAAACAGAGTGATGATACTCCTTATAATTTGTCATCCTATATGTGCGACTGTTCCTGGGGCGCATATAAGGCTATTTATGCATTCTACTTTTGTCCTTAAAAGTGGAGTGTGACAACACAGAAGTTAGAAAAGTCTCCATCTTCATCATGGGAAAAATTGACACCTTGAAAGTGCCACCTCCTTTGCTGGCAATTTGTTGTTTGATGTAGCAAATGTACAAATCTCTTTGAACTTATGGCATGTGCTGGTCAGACTGGGGGGGGTGGGGGTGCGCTAGGCAACACATGGAGTGACGGCTCGCTTAGGTAGATACCAGCAATTGCTTCCGCACGCATTAGGCGCCGATATCAACATTTTCAGACCTACAACTTTTTTTTGGTGGGGTGGGGGTTTCTTCCTTTTGCTGGGTGCAGCTTGGGAGTGAAGTGACGTGAAGACCATCAATGTATCATTATTCAAACAAGGTCCTTAGAATAGTTGCCACCACATCAAATCATTAGGAGGGTGCCCTTGTAACTGATGTCTTTTATCGGAGAGCAAAGTGAAATGAAGGCCTTCGATCAATGCAACATCATACATAGAAAGCCTTGCCACCATGTCCACCATGAGGATGGCTTATGCAGACAACTCCCAGGAGTTCCGAGTTTGCCTGTTCTGTACAGGAAATCAGGAAGTAGACAGAGTAGCAGTATCAGGAGAAGCGATTAGTTAGCCGAGGAAACGAAACACGTGGGTACCAGAGAAAATATCATACCTTGCTAGCACATTTGAGTACCAGGACGGTGCGGCCGACGGCCGAATGACCTACGGTCGTGCTTGCCGTAAGCGCGTCATTGTATGTTTCCGCAATTTTTCTTATTCCAGTCTCTACAGGAGTTTCAGTTTTGCACACATCCAATTCATCAGCTTGACTACTTTTGCGCTACTCAATTTCTCTTTGTGAAAAGACTACTACAACCATAATTCACAGAGATTGACATCTAACCAAATGGAGGTTGATAACTACAATTATAATTCAGAGATTGACACCAAAACAAATGTAGGATTTGAGCCCACATCTGTGGCGGAAGAGAGATTATCTCCTAGTCTAGCTCGAGCATAGAGAATTAGAGATTACTTCTGTAATCACTTTCAACGCGAGCAAAATGAAACGCTTCTCTGCTACTGTAGTTGCAGTCAATGTCAACGCAGCGGAGAACACTGCAGAACAGAAGGGATAGGTTCTTGTGTCCGGGTCCGGGGTGAGATGGTGGGGAGTGAACCGAGCGTACCTCAGTGCGCCGGCGCGTGCTCGGCGCTGCCGTCTCCGTCCTCATCTCCGGCTGGTCGTCCTCCTCGCCATCCACGCCGCCGGACCCTCGTCGCCGTGGCTGGCTCTGCGGCGTCCATCTCCGGCGTCCTGCCTGGCCAGTTGGAGCAGAGCAGGTGTGCTGTTGGGTCGTTGCAATGGGCTTGGCTAGGCCGGGCCGTGTCAGTGAGAAAGTAGGAGAGAACACACTACTTATCAACAAAGAACTTTTGTACAAGTTGTGGCCATTCAGAATCATGACCTTATCAAAGTGACAAATGCTAGGGTTGTTCGTTGAATCGAACAGCAACGGCATACCCTCCATTGGCTAAGCATTAGTTCCTCCTTGATGACTCTCGCTTGAACTGCCTTTTCTTCACAACTCCCAGGATATTTGACTTCCCATTGTATTTGGGTGCATTTGCTGTTCCAGGGCTTGGTTTTCGCACGATGAAGTATGCAACACCATGTCCTCTGTACAAGCGCATTCTATAATCCGATAAATCAGGCTGACAAATGTAAGAGTCAATCGCCTTTAATCTAACCATCTCATCCATTTGTTGCAGGCTATCACTTATCGGCTCTGCTTTCCCTTCAATGACCTGAACCCCAGTCTTCCCTTTCATGCATTTATTGCAGAAGTGAGGCGCTAAGACGACTCCCAGCTTCAGAGGTGGCCAATCACCCAAAGCATCTCTGCCAGCTCCTTCCACTGATGTGCTGTGCAAGTCGGTGCGCTTAGAGGCCAAAATATAGCATTCAACATGTACCAGGATAACCTGCTCTGGGAATCTGCAAGATAGCTCTGATGGGATGTTGTATCTAGCACAGCCGTTCGGTTTGCAACATAATGCATCCTACCGCCAAAACTGGGTGTTCCTGTGGCACAAATCTTGCGTGCTGAAACATGGAGCAAAAGTGCTTGAATGAGAAATATCTTGTAGTGGAAGTCGAGTGAGTTCTCCCACTATAGCTTCAGCCATATGCTTCATCGAAGATGTGAATGACTGCAAGCATCTTATAGCAGTCCCAACAATATCCGTGCTTTCTGACAATCGTAACATAAGTGCAAGAGCAAAACTTCTTGTCGTCATCTTGCAATCTTCATAGAGAAATTCAAGCGCTGCCTCTACACCACGCCCTTCCACACATATGGGCCATATGTGAAGACGGCGAAATATGCTTTCTTGCACCTTGTTATACTGCAGAGTTTTGCCCTGAAGTTTCCTGACAAGAGGGTTAGAAAACATGCACCGCTGAGGTGAGCATCCAGATTCCACATCTTTGAGAAAACGGTTCGCGCATTCTGCCAACCACTCAAGTCTTCGAACATCGGAACAGTCAGTGTTGCCTTTGCAAAACCCATCAAAATAGGAGGATATGGTTTTTTGTGTCACCTGTGCAATACGTTTAGTGAAGGAGCAGTTTGTTGCCAGTTGCTCCATCTCTGAAATGTCTGTTGTTTGCTGCTTGCTCCACTTGTGTTGCAGATATTTGCAGTAGGCACGTTCCAGCAGCTTCCTGCGTCGTAGCAGGGACACATCTGTGATGGGCATCCTTGCAGATCTCTCGAGTGCGAGCTCCAGTTGCCTGTGCGCCATCTCTAGTCTCTCAACATAATGTCCTCTGGATGCCATCTCCTTGTTGTCATCAAGCTTGGTGAAGAGGTAGGAGGTCAGTTTGCTCAAGGTCTCCTAAACAAAGGCTGTTAGACATAATCTGCTGCCAACCCACTTTACCTACTCGGGATGGCCAGGGCAGGGTGTTGGTACCTGCTCAAGGGGCAGGGCGTGCGGCAGGGTATGGCTCATCAGCGCTGTAGCAGCATGCTAGGGAGTAGGTAGAGGTACATCGGTCATTCCTGGCTGATGTGTGCATAGTACTAGGAGTAGTTGAGGGATGTGAAGAGTCATACCCTTTTGTACCTTGTAGTAGGTAGTGACTTGTATATATACTATGTAATTCAATGGAAAACAGAGCTCTTGTCACCAGTCTTCAGTTCACAGAGTGTGCTCTGTGTGTGTGCGGGAAGAGAGCTCGGCTCGTCTTCTTCTCTGCCTCAGAGGGGGGTTGAGGGGGTGTCGAGCAGGTGCTGCTCGCCTCAAATCTAGTCGGCAGCCAACATTGCTGGTCGGCGCCACTGGTCGGCACCTTCTCAGGTGCTCGGCAGTGGTAGATGCTAGGTTCTAGCGCCAACACGTGGTATCCGAGCCGTACAACATCGTTAGGCTTCACCGCTGGCGATGTCGGACTCTGGTGCGGGTCAGTCTGGCACAGGGACGAGCGCTGGGGGCCAGGTGCTCGTTCCGCAGCCGGCTGCGTAGCCGGTAGAGGTGCGCATGGTGAGGGAGTTCGGCGGGACCAGTTCCTGGCCGATGCTCACCCACATCAACTACAGCGAGTGGGCTGTGCAGATGAAGTGGAAGCTGCGCGCCCAAAAATGATGGGCGGCCGTGTAGACTGACAACGCCATAGAGGATGCGGAGGTGGGCGTCATGGAGGCGCTCATGGCATCCACTCCGAGCGAGTTCCACGAGGTGCTCAAGGCCAAGCAGACGGCGAAGGAGGCGTGGGAGATGCTGGAGTTGTTCCACGTCGGCTCGGATCGAGCCAAGCGGGCCAAGGCTCAACAGCTATGCCGGGAGTTCAACGACATCTGGTTCAAGTCCAGGGAGTTGGTGGAGGACTTCGCGCTGCATCTTCAGTCGCTCGCGAGCCAGCTGGCCACCTACGGCAAGCCGCTGGAGGACGAGGATCTCATCAGCAAGCTGCTCTGCGTGGTACCTCCCAAGTACTCGCAGCTCGCCATGTCCATCGAGACAATGCTCGACATCTCCACTTTGTCCCTCGAGGATGTGGCAGGGAGGCTGCGGGTGGTGGAGAGCCGCGGTCTTGCGACGCCGCAGAATTAGAAGCCCAAACTGATGCTGACTGAGGAGGAGTGGACGGCATGAATGAAGGAGAAGTGTCGGCCCAAGGAAGGCTCCAGCGCGGAGGTGACCGCGGCGAAAATGGTGGCAAGAAGCAGGGAAAGGCTCTGACAGACAAGAAGAAGGGCAAGAAGAAATCCATCACCACCAACGCTTACAGGAAGTGTGGCAAGGTGGGGCATTGGGCATGCGAGTGCCTGGAGAGGAAGGAGAAGAAGGAGGAGGCGCACCTGGCTCAGGACGACAGCGACGATGAGGAGGCGGTCTTGATGGGTGAGTACTGCGCTTTGTAGGAAGGCGAAGCAGGGGAGGCAGACGTGGAGCAGAGGACTGCCCCACAGGCCATCAAACCTGATGAGCCATGGGCGTAGGCACATCTGGGCACAGTCGGAGACGAGAAGGAGCAGTGGTGGTACCTCGACTCTGGCGCAAGTAACCATATGACTGGCTGCCGCGTCGCCTTCACAGTCCTCGACGTGAACAAGACCGGGACGGTCAAGTTCGGGGATGGCGCACGGGTAGATATCCGCGGGCAAGGCACGGTCATCTTTTGGTGCCAGAACGGGGAGCAGTGTGCATTGACAGACATGTACTTCATTCCCCAACTCCGCTCGAGCATCGTCAGTCTAGGCCAGCTTGACGAGCACGGAGCGGAGATGCTGATGCGCGATGGCGTACTACAAATCAGGGACAAGGAGCAGCGTCTTCTCGCTAAGGTAACGCGCTCCAAGGATCGTCTTTACCTTCTTGATTTGAAGGTGGAACATCCTCTGTGCTTAGCGGCGGCATGCATGCAGGTACCGTGGCTATGGCATGGCTGATTCGGCCACCTGAGCTTTGACGTTCTGGGCTGGCTCAGGAAGATGCTGACCGGGTTGCCACGAATCGAGCATGCCTGGGGAGCTTTGCGATAGCTGTCTAGCGGGGAAGCAGAGACGGCTGCCGTTCTCGAAGATGGCGAGGTACCGCACAGCGGATCCCCTCGAGTTGGTCCATGGGGACCTCTGCGGGCCAATCACGCCAGCAACGCATGGCGGACAGAGGTATTTCCTCCTGCTCATGGATGACTGCAGCCGCTACATGTGGCTGCTGCTACTAATGAGCAAAAGTGACGCGGCGGACACCATCAAGCGCGTCAAGGCGCGGGCGGAGGCTGAGTGTGGCAAACGGCTACGGGTGTTCCGAACCGACCGTGGCAGCGAGTTCATGGTGCACGAGTTCACCGAGTACTGTGTCGAGGAGGGTGTGGGTCGACATCTCACCGTGCCCTACTCGCCGCAGCAGAACGGCATCATGGAGCACCAAAATCAAACCATCATCAGCATGGCGCACTCAATGATGAAGGCCAAGGGGATGCCGGCGGCGTTCTGTGGAGAGGCGGTCACCACCGCCGTGTACGTCCTCAACCGGTCGCTCAACCACGTTCTGTGGAGACATAATCTGCTGTCAACCCACTTTACCTACTCGTGATGGCCAGGGCAGGGTGCCGATACCTGGTCAAGGGGCAAGGCGTGCGGCAGGGCATGGCTCATCAGCGCCGTAGCAGCATGGTAGGGAGTAGGTAGAGGTACATCGGTTATTACTGGCTGATGTGTGCATAGTACTAGGAGTAGTTGAGGGATGTGGAGAGCCATACCCCTTTGTACCTTGTAGTAGGTAGAGATTTGTATATATACTATGCAATTCAATGGAAAACAGAGCTCTTGCCACCAGTCTTCAGTTCACAGAGTGTGCTCTGTGTGTGTGTAGGAAGAGAGTTTGGCTCGTCTTCTTCTCTGCTTTAGAGGGGGGTCGAGGGGGTGCTGCTCGTCTCAAATCTGGTTAGTAGCCAACGCTGCTGGTCGACGCCACTGGTCGGCACCTTCTTAGGTGGTCGGCAGTGGTAGGTGTTAGATTCTAGCGCCAACAGAAGCCACCATATTTGCCACGAGGATCACTTATGCAGACTTCCTTTAGAACTTCACCTGTTCAGTACAGGAAGTAGACACAGTAGCACTTATAAGGAAAAGCGATTAGTTAATAGTAGAACTGAAACATGTGCGTATTAGAGAAAATTTCATACCTTGCTGGCACCTTAATGGAGCACTCGCATCTGTTGTGTAACATCTATCCTAGCTGGGTACTGCTCGTGAAGTGGTGACAAAGGGGGAATTCATTTGTTCACAACTAGCTTTTGCTATCCATACAGCTGTACCGCTGTGGGATATCCACAGTGAGTCAGTGGTAGAGAATTAGAGGTGAGGAAAGAGGAGTATTAGTAGGGGTTTGACAGTGAGGTGTGTGGAGGGAGGAATTGCTCCCAGCAATATCGGAATCTCTGACAGTCTGGCACCTTGACTCAGTTTTGGTCAAGTATGAAATTGAATTCCAGCAAACACACAGGCCACCATAGTCTTGCTGCAACCTCCTTGGTAAAGGAGGAACTCATCAAATCCTATTCCATAATCCATCTGCACTCCTTCTGGGATTCACTACATGCATATGTGCAGGGTCATCGCATTCTTGAGCACACGCTTGAAATTGTTATGCAACACACGACAAGCATGCATCAGTGACCTGCCAGTTATCAGATGTCTCGTGATCAGAGCAGCCTCGTATTTTTGAACCAGAATAGATAGAATTTGGCTAAATGTATCCAGGTATATAACTGAATATAGTCTCTATCTCGCTATCAGGTATCAGCAATTAAGCATATAACAATATGTCCAAGAAATTAGATATTAACAACGACTTGTCTGGTACAAGGGGTGTGTAATGGAAAAACAGCTTTCCATTCACCACAAGGGGAAAACGTTGATTATACAGGACTAATAACCAACTTAGTTTTATGTCCGAATATACTGCTTCTTATTATTAGCCAATTAACAAGAATGGATGGAATAGGTTCAAAAAAAAAAGGTGGATGGAAGAAATTAAAGTAGAGGACGTCATTTTCCATGAGCAATCACATGGAGACTGGAGAGCAAAGTGACAGGCTACAGCTTGAAGATGTCTTCATCAGGCAGAAGTGAATAGAAGGAACTGAGAAGTCAGAAAAGTCTCTGCCTTTTTCCACATGGAAGATACGCCATGAAAGTGTCATCAGTTTTGTTTCTGTAATAATCAACGAGTGACTAATTGTTTGGCAGAAGGAAAAACACTATATATCTCAGTATATTTGGTAGATTGTTACAAATACAACGTGACCGGAACCAAATTGGATCGGATGATTCTAGAAAACACGCGTCAACGCAGCGAACAACCAGGAGGGAATAGGTCCCGCGTGCTCGTTTTCTGGTCAGATAGGATGATAGGAGCAAACCAACCGTACCTGGAAGGAGCCGGGACGCGACGAGCACCGCGCCGCCGGCTAGTGGTCCGACGCATCGCCCTCCACGCCGCCGACGAAGATGGAATGGAATTAGTGAGATCTGACAGCTCCACAGAAGATTGAGGGGTCCTTACAAGGCCCAGCTTGAATTGGCAAACGGCGCTTTCTGAGGCCTAGGACTTCTGAACTTGAAACAGGCAATTTGGCATAAGCATAGCTGAAGGATCTTTGAAGAAAACAAATTTGATTGGGCAAGCAAAGAAAACAAGGCAGGCTGTATTTGGTAAGATTAACTAGAGCATAATGGAAGTGACAATCAGATGCAACAAATAAATAGGTACTGACGGTTAAGCAGAAACACTGCAACTCTGCAATCAGCAAGTCTGCAGCATCGTCAGTGGCTCAGTCCAGGAAATAGAAAAAAATCTACTTGGCAGTATGTAACAGAAATATTCGGCAGGAAGGTTGTGCTTAACTACAAGTCTGCAACAAGACTCGTTGGGCCTTTTTTTATTTGGACCTCATTATTGGGCTTTTACCGTCTGCCTTCTCATATGGGCCTCCATGGTCCCGTGAGAGAAGAGACAGGCCCAATCGTTTCCGGCGAGCGTCCTCTGGCGGCCACCGCCGCCGCTTCTTCGGTCCTCCTTTCGCGTTCACGTCACGCCGGGCCTCTCGGCTGTGCCGTAGCAGGGCGTCATGGCGCGGCGCTTGACCTCGCCGGCGCCGCAGAGATGGATAGCAAAGTCCACCACAAGCCCGGAGCGTCGTTGCAGTTGCAGTCGCTGCTACAGTTGGCCACCGCCGCCGCTTCTTCGGTCCTCCTCTCGCGTTCACGTCACGCCGGGCCTCTCGGCTGTGCCGTAGCAGGGCCTCATGGCGCGGGGCTTGACCTCGCCGGCGCCGCAGAGATGGATAGCAAAGTCCACCACAAGCCCGGAGCGTGGTTGCAGTTGCAGTCGCTGCTACAGCAGCCGTATCCATCCACGTCAGAACATCTCGCCGCCGCCAAAGGCGACAGCATGGAAATCCATAGCCGGCGGTCAGCAAAATGTCTGCATTTGGTTGGTTGATTCTTTCTTGCTTGCCTACAGTTCAACTCCTTTATGTGTCGTGTCTCTATTACATTTAATTAGTTAATAGTGCAAGAGATGATAACAGTAACCAATTGAATTAGTACCACAAGATCGATGATGCAGTAACCGAATGAATTGGCGGCAGAAGACTACAAGAGTAACTGAATAGAAGGGATTTCTTTGGCTTTGATAATTGAAGGATGGTACCTATCTGTCAGCATTGCATTTCGTTCGTGTGATAGTCAGCTGCAGTAGCTCTCAACAATAATGGAAGGATGGTACTTGTCGGAGACAGCCTACAGAATATCAGAACTGATTGAGCCCATCTAGTCCTTGCTTACTAGTGAACAGTGAAGTCAACTTTCCATTTTTGCGGTGGAGCTTGATGATGAACATATAGATTAGTTATTATAACAAAAATTATGCTCTACTGATTTTTACTTGTATGTAAATAAGTTATTTTCTCAATAAATCTGAAGAAACAGGGGCCTCTCTTCCACTAATTTTGTCAATGCAATCTATCACACTGCCGTGCTATGCTCATTTTCCATTGAATTGTCAAGCCTCGTCATAATGAGTTATCATCCTACACTCCATGTCTCAAAAAAAAAAAAAACCCCTCTCCAGGATGTCAAAATATTCAAAGGGAGCTGAACTGATTGGGCCAAGCAGTCAGGCTCTTGTTTACTTCTAGTACTTGTCATCCACACAGCAATCAGTACAAGAGAACTTGATGTGATAATAGTTGAAGGGATGGATTTCTTTGACATGGAAACTTATTAAGTTCAAACAAAAGCCTTGCCCTGGGGATATCTGACAGGGTTGCAATTGAATCATCTAATAGCCCATGTCCTTGTTTACTACTAGTACTTGTCAGATGACACACCAGTACGGTGAACTTTCCATTAGGTGGCAGTGCTTGATGACAAACATATATTACTAATGTTAAGAAAAAATATATTTTCTCTAAAATTTTTCTGGTGTGTAAAATAACCTATTTCTTCAGAAATCTTAAGAAGCAGAGGCCTCTACCACTAATTTTGTCAATGAAATCTGGCAGACTTCCGTGCTATCCTACTTCCATTGATTGTCAAGCCTCATCTTAATTGCAAGATATCTCTACAAAGCAAGATCAATTTCATTCTAATTAGAATCACACTGCACTCCAACTGAGTCTTCACATGCCTTTTCCTTCAGCAACACAAAGAAACTAGTATGTACTTCAGTACTCTTTATACACACACATCACTCATCCTCTTTTATTTCATACATGTTAATATATGTCATCTTCCCTGTGCAGATTTCTCTAGATAAATGTATTGATCAGATGGCAGAGATGGTGAGTTCTGCCATTATTGGAGAGAGAGTGAATAGAATCATGTCAAGCATTACTGGCAAGGATGAAGAGAAGTCCAAGCAAAAGGAAAACATAGAAAGGATGGAAATGGCACACATCAAGATGGAGGCCGTGCTCCAAGTATCCGACAGATGGCAGATCACTGAGGTGCCACTGCTACGATGGCGGGCAAGCTTAAGCGTGCTGCTCAGGAATGTGGTGATACCCTGCAAAAATGCAAGCAGCGTGCCTTATGAGACAAGGCAGAGGATGAGGCAATCCTCATTTCCCAAACGGATTGCCCATGCTACCAAGTCAATAATAATGTCATCTGTCATCGGAACTAATGATGAGTCAAGCAGCAGCTCTGCTAATGTACGGAGATTTGAGAGGTATGCTAATGGTGCAAATGAATTTTTAAAGACCGTTGAGTTTGGTGGAACTCCACGAAGGTACACATTCTTCAACCCTCTCATCAGACACCTTCTTACAGGAAAGTCTGTAAAGTATCATGCGATTCAGGACGACAAGCTTTACTACTTGAACATACAACCTTTTAGCTCTGCAGAGCGTGGTGTAGAGGCATTATTCGGGTTTGCCTGCCAAGATTTCAAGGGCGCTACAAAGGGTTTCTATGTGTCATGCCTGCTGCGTCTCTCTGAAAGCACGGACATATTTGATGTCATAATCAAGTGCGTCCGATCAATCGCACCTCCCTTCAAGTTTGTTGCTGAAGGACTTTCAAGAGGGCTCATTCAACTGCCTACACAGGATTTTACCTGGGATTCTCCTTACAGACAAAGTGAGGTTTGGGCCAAAGTCCACAACTGTCTAACAGAATGGCACCGTCCAAATCCACTCTGTTGCAATTTTAATGAACATGGGCACCATCAGATCTCTTCCTCTAGCACCAGGAACACAGTGGGCAATCCATGGCAGCTGTCCAGTATATTTCCAGAGGAGGTTATCAACTTGCTTTTGAAGTGGCACATACCGTTGCCTGATCAGGGCACAAGCAATAAGACCTCAACTGTTGTACATGGACAAAGTAGTTCTCAGAGTTCAGATATTCCTACTCTGAAGTTAGGAGTTTTAGTGATACCCCATGAGTCTCTGGACGACATACAGCCTGCAGCTGAGAGCTGTGCTTTAGGGGTGATTGATGGAAAGGAACAAGGAGTGATACACACCAATGCACATCTACAGGACTTGGGTGAGGAATTAGTGCCGAAGGCAAGTACCTCCATCAGAATTCTGGGTCCGAGACATACCAAATGTCTTTGAAGTCTAGGCATGGTACTGCTCACATTTGCTTGGAGAAGTCAAGCGTAAAAAGTCAATCAGCCATTATGGTTCAATGCGAAGGCACTAGACATGCTGAAAACAAAATGGCAACTATGCGGCAAGAACTAGAGCGATGGAAGCAGGTGTCGGAGGACCTGCTGAAATTGTGGGTTGTGCGTACATCTGACAAGCTACAACGCAATCATGGCCACAAGGACACTGGCTTAGAAGCTGGCTACATGTACTCATGAAGGTTTCAGAAAATGTTATCGATAGGTGTGTAGAAATGAATTTATCCAGGCAGGTGCCTAGAACAATGTGGTAGCCAGACATCACATCCTTCTAATTATGTGAAACCACGATCTCTATGGTGGCACATCCTTCTATATTAGTTTGTTGCGTGATACTTGTAAGATAGTCTTGTAGAATGTAGTAAAACGAAGTATAGTATTTGTAAGCTCTCTATATTTTTTTCCATAAGGTCTTTGCCCCAAGTAACCTATTGTATTTGCTTTTATGTAGAATGAGCCCTAGACACTTTCTACAGCCTTGTAGCAGCAGGTCTCACATGTTACCTTTGCCATGTGCAAATTCTAGGTCGTTTTTTAACCGTACTATGAAACAGGACAGTAGACATTCCACAAACATTGAAATCGGACAAAACATAACCCAACATCAATCTCGCCCTGATGTAAAATAGAAATTATACGGAGCAGTTATTCTTTTAGAAAAAAGGTACCTCCTCCCTTTTGAATTGAAAATATCATTTATCCTTTCTCACAGGTGAAACTTCTCTAGTTTTGACTACGAAGGACCAGATATGGCGACCAGAGGGGGGTGATTGGGAGCCTCAAAATTTCATTCAAAACTTTAGGTCCTTAGCTCGACAAACAACCTCAAGAAGCAATACACAAACTACGATGTCCACGACCCTATTGAGTGGGTGGATATTTCCTAGGCATACAGCGGGACACCACAAAACTAACGCAACAAACCAGAAGTAAATCGGAGACCGAACGGACAAGCAACGAACAAAACAGCACAGACTGGAGAACTGCGGACAGTCCGCAGGTCAAAAACTGCACACAATCGAAACTGCCCTGGAGACTAAAATTCGAATAAAAATTAACCCGGACTGTCCGCGGTTTGAACGCCAGACTGCCCACGGGTCAAACTCAAAAAAACACCTCCGAAACTCCAGAAACTAACCGTCTCGAACCCAATGCCCGGACTGTCCGCGAATCGCGCAGAAACATGAACTGAGCACCCCGAAAATCGCCTCACACCAAGAATTGACTTGATCTCTCTCGATTCACACCAACTGCAATACGATTTGGAGGGGTTGTTTCTGATGCAGTTAGGAGGCTATCCTTATATGATCATGGCCCAATTCAAAGAGAGTCAAGAGAAATTGTAAAGGGGGTGAAAACTCATCATGAGCTCGCCAAGAACACAAATCTGTCCCGATCTACGTGCTCGTGATGAATTAGCTCAAACCCTTCGATGGGATTGATCTTCTCACGTCATAGCATGAATCAACGCAAGAAAAACGGATTCAAACGGCCAAGAAATGACGAATCTGAGCTTGAAATAGAGAGGGGGAGAGGGAGCTCGAGATGAACAGACAAGAACACAAAATCCATCACAGGAATTCCATGAATCCAAAAGCCCAGAGGGCACGAGCATACTGGGGGGTGCTCTTCTCACGAACAAACACTACAGAGTTACAATGGACCTCACTCACACAGAAGAACTAAAGACTGGGAAACCCTAGGAATAAAAACTAGAACGAGAGAGGTGAGGGGATCGGTTCCCCTTCATCCTTATTTGTCTTGGGCTTATTACATATTCCCAGTTTGCCCTTGGTTAGACATGAGCCGAACCACTTAGCTTTAGGGGCGTAATGGTCCAACCCTTTAGAATTCTTGATCCGACGGCCATTGTGCCTTCTCTCACCGGTAGCCTTGCTTCGACGCAATTTCCCCGATGCCGTCACGTGCCATCCGCATCGGAACCTCTGCCCAAATTTTGAGTTCCAAACCCACGAAACCAGTCGTCGGTGGTCTTCAGGCAATACTACCAAACCATCGTCGACGGTTTTGAGGGAAAACCACCAAACTGCCAGCGAGTAGCGTACCGCGTACGCATTCCCTGCCATGTACTCTTGCGCTTGTCGATGTCCCAAGTGTTAGCCACCGCGGCTGGTCACCCGGCCGTCTAGTCCATCGGTCCAAGCCTCACGTCCGCCCTTCACCACACCGGTCCGTCGGCACGACACGGCCTCCTTGACCTTCTCCTGACCGTTACTACCGCATCCGGACTCCACACCTGCACATCACTAGCCAAGAGATACGTTTTGACACATAACCCTATGCCAAGGGATTAGAAGAACCACCGAACCAACCACAAACCAAAGTGTTGGCATGTTGACAATCACTCATCACTACAACAAGGATGTTACACAATGGTTATGTAAAAACCATGTGTTCGTAGACTAGATTTATCGAATATTGTATAAATATTTAGAACATTAACAATGATTATGAGACACACCATGGAATACATTCTGTTGTGTATTTATTTTGACATACGGTATATTAAGACTACAACAAAAATGATTTTTAGATGTGGTTGTTTTTTATTTTTAGATGTGAATGGCTTGATTTCCTGTCAAATAGTTTCTGTAATGGGCTATTTGCAAAGATGATCGGATGGACTGCATCCATGAATCGATTAATTTGAACATGTGAGCTCTTGCCTTCCATGTGAATTTTCTACTCATTTATGACTAGGAATATGATGTTGTCCTTCTATATTAAATTTTTATGAATCTTATTTTGCGCATAAACAATTCCAAATGGAAAACATTTCAATTATAAAGTTTTTGATCCTGTCGGCCACTAAAATTTTCGTATAGCGCTTGACCGCTTGTCTCCATTTGAGATCGTTTAAAAATCCAAAAAATTGAGAAATTCAAAGTGAATATGTTGGATCCTAAAAATTTTCTAATATAAAATTTGTGAACTTTAAAGTTGTAGATGGCTTTGACAAATGCACTGTTTAACTATTTCTGTAAACAAGAGTTTTGTCTCTTAAAATCATCTTTGTAGCAGTGTAATATATTTTTTTTCATAAACATAGTTAAAAGAGGAGACAAGTTTTACCTATATCAAAAATAATGTATGTTACAATTTAAGGCTGGAAGATACAAAAGAGAGTATTAGAAATAGCATGTCATTGTTGGATGAGGGTAATAGCACGCTCAAGCACTTTGATAGAAAGACCTTATTGGATTTGCACGCTTCCTTAGGAGGCCAGGACTCGTATCACTTATAGAAGCCTGTTGATTTCTTCTTCTTGCGGATGGTAGACCAGCTGGTCAACCACTCTATGTCGCATCCTTGCAGTCTGGGTTCGATCCCCCATGTGGGCGAATTGCAGTGCCGGAGCCCGGAGGTAACAAAAATCCCTCGTCTGCCTTGCGTTACCCGAACCACGGGTTCGTGGCGCCGACCCACTCACAAGGTAACAGGCCCTTTTGTGCGGGCAGGATAGGACGTTTAGAGGATTTATCGGA
>CM041631.1:64425280-64572135 GCA_023333625.1 Bothriochloa decipiens
ACTGTAACCACACAGTCCGACTTTTCTTCTAATAAAGAGACAAATCCTTGTTCTAGCTGACAGTTTCCAGAGAGCTTCAGGTCACCTGCCGCCAGCTCCACTGCCGCTTGTGTCACTGCACGCCGGCCCACGTGAGCAGAGCATGCTGGTCTTGACCAATCGTCCGTCGCCCTTTGCAGGTCTTGTACTGGGTAGAGGTCTGACCAGAGGAACTGGGCAGCCGTAGATGTTGACATCAAGACAAATTACCGCCGCCGACAGCTAAGGACACCTACTGATCAACTACCTTGAACTGGACAGCAACATGTTTAAGTGTGGTTGGTTGGTACTACCTGAAATTTATTTTATCTATAACAGCCACAAATCCAAACAGCATTAGTTATGCAAGTGCACGAAAACAACAAGAGGAGAGAGATATTTTCCACGCTTCCTTTCCTTCATCTGTTGATCAACTATATGTAATTATCAAGTTTGAATAAAATTCGTCTAGTCTGTCAAATATTCCAGGGGCACTAACTGATAGAGCCCAATAAGTCAATCCATTCTTTACTAGTAATTATATAATTGATTAGTCAACGTTTTGTTTCTCTTTTGTGGTGCAGCTTGATGACAACAGGCAAATACAGAGAAAGGAGAACAAGCTTACAAAACCCTGTTGATGAAAGATGGCCTCCGATGCATCTTTTGTGATTGAGGTCTGACTTCCATGCTGTATCCTCAAATTCCATTGAGTCTCATCTGCCTTCCCTCGCGTAAGCTTGCTAATGAGCATGATCCTGCTTGCAGTCCAACTAAATCTTCAGCGGCATCATTTTGGCAGCCACACCGAGAGATTACTTCATTTATTATTGCTACCTACATATACACTCTATCTTCAATTCCTGAATGTTAATCTATTCATCCCTATGCAGTTTTCTGTGGATTACTGAGCAATCAGAACAGAGATGGTGTCGTGGTGAGTTCTACCATCGTGGGAGAAAAAGCGAAGAGAATCATGTCAAGTCTTACTGACAACCATGACTAGAAGTCTGAGCAAAAAGAAAACATAGAAAGGTTGGAGATGGCACAGATCAAGATGGAGGCAGCACTCCAGTTGTCTAGCAGATGGCAGATCACTGATACGCAATTGCTGCAGTGGCAAAGGAGGCTCAAGCGCGCCAGTCTTCATTTCCCAAATGGATTGCTCATTCTAGCAAGTCATTAATATCACCTTTCACTGGAACCAGTAATGGTAAGCACAAGTCCACAAGACAAGAAGTAGCTTTGCAAATGTCCAGAAATTTGAGAGGTTTGCAAAAGGTGCAAATGAATTCTTTGTTGGCACTAGAACCTAGCACCGACCACTGCCGACCACCTGAGAAGGTGCCGACCAGCAGTGTTGGCTGCCGACCAGATTTGGGGCGAGCAGCACCTGCTCGACCCCCCCTCCCCCCTCGACCCCTCCTCTGAAGCAGAGAAGAAGACGAGCCGAGCTCTCTTCCCGCACACACACAGCACACTCTGTGAACTGAAGTTTGGTGGCAAGAGCTACCTTTTTCATTGAATTGCATTGTATATATACAAGTCTCTACTTACTAGAAGGTACAAAGGGGTACGACTCTCCACAACCCTCAACTACTCCTAGTAGTATGCACACATCAGCCCACTACCTGCTGATGAGGTTCTACAGTGACTGGGAATGACCTATTGCCATGTCCTGCCACACGTTCTGACCCTCAAGCAGGTATTGAGACCCTGCCCTGATCATCCCGAGTAGGTAAAGTGGGTTGGCAGCAGATTATGTTTAACATTTTTAAAGACCATCCAGTTTGGTGGAGCGCTGCGGAGGTACACGTTCTTCAACCCTGTCATCAGACAGCTTCTTTTAGGGATGTCCGTAAGGTATCGTGCATCTCACGAAGACAAGTTTTACCAATTGAACTTACGGCCCATGAGCTCTGCAGATCGTGGTGTAGAGGCGATGATGGGTTTTCTTGCCAAGATTTCGGTGACCCTGAAAAGGGTTTCTATGTATCATGTATGCTGCGTCTCTCTGAAAGCACTGAAATATTTGGTGTCATAATGAAGTGTGTGTAGGCAGTAGCACCTCACTTCAGGTTTGCAGCAGAAGGTATCAGGAGAGGACTCATTCAGCTCCCTACCCAGGATTTTTTTCTGGGATTCGCCATACAGCGAAAGTGAGTTTTGGGTGAATGTACACAACACTAGGACACAGTGGCACCGTCCGAATCCACTCTGTTGCAGTGAGCACAGGCATCATCCTACCATTTCTTCTACCACCAGCAACACAGTGGCATCATCATCATCAGGGCTGCTGTCGAGTTTATTTCCAGAGGAGGTTATTAACATGCAATGCATTTGAAGTGGCATGTCCCACTACCTTATCATGGCACAGACAGTATGAGTTTAACTGCTGTACATGAAGGATGTCATTCTCCAAATTCGGAATTGGCTGCTCTTAATCTAGGAGTTTTATTGATACCCCATGAATCTGCTGAGGACATAGAGCCCACAATTCAGAGCTATGCTCTGGAGGTCATTGATGGAAAGAAACAGGCAAAGATACACACGAATGCAGACCTGCAAGACTTGGGCGATAAGTTGTTGCCGATGGCCATGGAGTACCTCCACCAGAAATCTGAATCCAAGACATATCAAATGTCCTTGAAAACTAGACATGGCACTGCTCATCTTTGTGTGGAAAAGGCAACCATACAAATCCAAACGTCTGGTATGGTAAGAAGTGAAGCTACTAGACGTGCTCAGAAAAAAAGGGAAACTACCATTCAGGAAGACAGAGAGCGATGGAAACAGCTGTCTGACAGCTTGCTGAAGTTATGGGTTGTGCGTGGATCTGACAAGCTACATGGCTCAATCATGGCACGCGTAACTCAGCATAACAGCACTCCACACACACATTCGCTGGAGATGTTTGCTTTATTCAAGACCAACACTGGGCTCCCTGACACCTTCGATGGTACTGCCTTTTTGTGTTCTCGAAGAGTAGTAGCTAAGAAGCTTGTTTATTCCTTTCCGTTGATGTTCATTTCTGCGTACAGCTCGAGCCTTTGTTAAGCTTCAGTTCTTTTTCTCTCCAGATTGTACAAAATGAAGTGACCTCTGTACATTTATTTTCACAACAAATCCAGTTGATATGCCTAACCTCAGCCTCAATTATCACATAAACCTGCAGCAACAACCATTCCAGATTGTTCAGCCTCTTGTCCTCCATGGTTGGTGCTATCATTTTCATCTTGTCTAACATGAATGTTAGGTCACCTAAAACAGTATTAAAAAATAAAGTCGAGGCAATGTGCCAAGTGGGTTACATGGTAGAACATCAATCATTGTGCTATCCTTAGAAGGAATATAAAGACAAATATGAAACATTGCGGTTACAGTTAGGAAATCTTAGAAGGAATAGAGCATCCCCCTCCATCTTAGATCTCAAGGATATACAATCTTGTTCTATCCTTATTTGAGATAAACACTATGCTCGGTGCTAATTATGCATCTCTAAATTTGGTCAGTGCCTTAGTGCTTCAGAAAATGTATGCTTGGGTGTGACCATAATTTAGATGGATGGAAACCTGTGCTGTTGTGCTGATAAGTTCAAAAATCATATTAGAAACTCCAGACATCCAATGTAAATTGTCCGACATATCTCATATTCTCAATTGATCATGGCCAGCCAATCTGACGAAAACCATGCAAGAAACTAGATTCAACGACTGTCATCGAGAGTTTGGGCCATGATTTTCAGATTTTCAGCCTGCAATAACCATTGGCATGGGCCATACCATTTTGCCAAAACTCAACAAAGGGGAAATCATCCCATGACATTGAATAGAATGACCCCACACATTTAAGCTACAAATTATTAGTTCATTCGTCCATCAATCCAAGGCATGTTTTCCGAATGAGAAAGTCTTTAAAAGTATACTAACTTTAATTTGTCCATTTAGCAGGCAAACTCAAAACTAAAATCAAACAACATTAATCGTCTTAATTAAAAAATGGGAAATGATAATCACAAATCATGTAGGCTATGAAACTAGAGCCCGCTCAATAGGCCGCTACCCTGCACATCCCAATTGCCTAGCGCCTGCACTCCTCTCCCTCCTCTCTCTACCGAGCACCTTACCTGTGGTCTGCTCACCATGCCCGCATGTGTGCCCGCGCCCCACTGCCACCCCATACAACCCATGGGCAGCAACGATAGAGGATCTACCAGCAATAGTTATAAATGTCCGTGTAGCCCAAGCCATGGCGCCCCAGGATGACGCACAAAATTTTGGCCCAACAAGGGCACGTTCATGTGTGTCCATGCCATACCTCTGGCCCATGGGATAGCACGACACCACCCGTCCTACAACGGTTGCCTTGGTAGTGGCCTAACATCCCACCACTCCCCAAGGCCTAGGCCAGCGGCTTCCCACGTCCCCACATATAAAAGCAACCGCTGGGGAAACCCTACCTCATCTTGAAACCCTAAATCATTCCACCTGCCGCGCCGCTCGCACAATCATCTCACTCTCGTGTCGCCTCGTCGTCTCCACTGTTGATTCCTGGCATCTATCCTCCCCATCCCCGGCTCTGGTGTCCGATGACCTAGATCTGCATGGCGCTGCTACTGACGAATGTGGAAGATCCACCGAATCCCACAACGACGGCTCTAGATAGGCCTCCTCTCTTACTCTCTCTTTCTCTCTTCTTTCCTAGATTGGGTCAGGGTTTTGGTGAGGTCTCCCTTTTTCTCCTTCAACCCCGACATGTATAGAAAGGGCTAGTAGGGGGAGGTAGGATGGCTAGGTAGTGGGGATGGTTGATGGGCGTCATAGGGGAGTTGGTAGCACCATGTCGTGACAAGGGAGGCTTGTCGGAGCTATAAAGGTGGCGATGGTGGGGATTAGCGAGGGTGAAGATGGCGGCAATCATAGGCACTAGGGTTTGCCAGAGCTTCGATGAGCCAGAATGCCCGTGGAGGGTGTGGTGGCCAGGAACCGAGGTGAGGGTGTAGGAGTCCAGGAATAAAAGATCTTGTCTATTTTATTTTTCTTTTTGGCCGCCAAAATTGTTTGTTTCCCAAGTTGTAGTGTGTATGTAGTAAGTGCATTTGTGCACATGCGTGCTGAACTAACGCCTAGAATATTTCTAATTGCGGAACAATTAAATGTATTCTAGGCAGCCACCAGCTCTACGTAGCACCTAGACTCATGCTAACACCAGGGCCCACCGGGCAGAATTTTCTCCATCTGGAGCAGGTCGAGCTAGAGAAGAATGCCCAACCCGTTCGCAATCCTCCACCTCTCTGATCCAGCAGAGAGCGAATGAGATGGCACCGCCTCCGCCTCCGCCTCCGCCACAAGCACTCATGGAGGACGTCATCAGCGAGATCCTCCTCGGCCTCCCACCTGAAGACCCGGTGTGCCTCCTCCGTGCCTCACTCGTCTGCAAGTCTTGGCGCCGCCTCCTCTCCGACGGCGTGTTTGTCCACCAGTACCGTACCTTCCACCGGACGTCGCCCCTGCTCGGCTACTTCCAGGACCTATACAGCAAGGGCACTAGGGTTCACCAGTACATTCCTACCATTAGGGCGTCGCCGGTTCCCCAGCCAACAATCACCATCGCCGGCAGCCCCACCACCTCCTGCGATATTGTTGACTGCCGCCACGGAAGCGTGTTGTTCCAAACCAAGCACCAGTCATCACTGAGGTTCACTGTCTGGGATCCTATCACCGGCAATCAGAAGAGCATCTCAACCCTGCTCGTGCATCCTTATACTGAGTTCTACGCTGCAGTGATGTGCGCCGAGGACAGCTGCGACCACCTCGGATGCAGCGGGGGGCCCTTCCTCGTGGTTGTTGTGGGCATATATGATAAGGAGGATGTGGACCACGGCGAACTTGGAGACGCTGATGGAGATTATGTGGCATGGGCTAGTCTGTACTCATCAGAGACTGGTGAGCGCGTCAACCTCCATTAATGTCGATTACATTTTGCTCACCAGAGATGCAATCTACTTCATCCTTGAGTGTGGCGAAAGAATCCTCAGGTATGGCTTGGTCGGTGGTGTCCTATCGGTGATCAACGCACTGCCCCACTATGGATCAAACATGATCTTCGTCGCGGCACATGATGGCAAACTTGGAGCCACCATTGTGGAGGGCTACAGCTTGTACCTATGGTCGTGGCGAGCGGCTGACCTCAACAGTGTCATTGGGGAATGGATAAGGTGCAGGGTAATTGAGCTTGATGCGATCATCCCAATGTCGATTGGTGACCCCTCGACTATTTTTGAGTTGGCTGGCTTTGGGGAAGGCACTGGCACAATTTTCATCAGTGCAAATGATGATCTCTCCACCATTAAAATCAACACTGGGCAGATCACAAAGACGGGCAAGAGAACAGGTGACAGCCCCACTTTTCCTTTCGTGAGCTTCTACACGCCTGGTTAAGTTTTATTTCTGCATATTTTTATGACTCAATATTTATTTGGACTGTTGTAAAATTACAGAGATATTATCCTCAGTTGTAACTAGTGAGTTGCCAACATCTATTCAGATTATTGCAATTACAGCCTCAGAGATATTGTTCTAGCGAATGGACTGATAGTATGGATGATAGTAACTTTGATAAAGAAAAATGAACCTTGGAATTTTTAAAATGCAATCTCAACAAATGTAGGGTGTTGCTAATAATTTGTGAAGTTGTTTACTAAGACAAAAAATGTTCCTTATGCATAAACACTTACAATCTATATTGTGTTTAGAGCTTTGCTAATCGAATTCACATTTCCGGATCTCAATCCTACAAGCAATATTTCATATACATGCGAGATCTTTTTGCTATGTCATTTTTATTATTTTTATTCTTTTTCAGATTTTTAACCACAGGATTGCAAGTGCCAAATGAGGACTGATTGTTAAATAAAAAAATGATCAAGGTTCTGTGGAGAACTTGCGGAGTTGATGCTGAGATGTTTTGTATTAGTTCTATTTTAGGAAAGAGTACCCTATTATGTTTTGTTAGCACAAATTTCCTTGAGTCCATAATTACAGACCTAGAAGATCCATGATTTTGGGTTTACTTGTCTCTGATACTCAACTCCCAAATCATGGTCTCTGGCTGTCTCAAAAATTCAAAATGACGTGACACTGTATTCTATTTTGTAATGAAAAACAATATGTATGGTGATTTAATTGTTATATCTTGAAGATGATTTGCATGGTTTAGCTAGGTATTACTTTCAGAAGATGACTACTCAAGGCACTGGTTCCATTTTGATCACTGCATCTGAAACGAATTGAAGTTAAGCAGTTCTGTTAAAGTTTGTGTATGTCAATGTTTTGCTCAAGTTCTCCATCGTATTGAAATCTTGGGCTTAAACTTTGGATAAATAAAACAATAAAAGGAGCAGAGTGGTTGCTCTGTTTTCTCTTTTGTAGCCAATCTGAAGCACACATTTAAAAGGCAATCTTGTAGTCATTAAAACTGTGTATCTCAAGTACTGCCTCCAATGCGGAGCATGGTGCAAAGGCATCACCATCGATGGTATCGACATAAAGTTGCATGTCCACTGTCCCAAACCAACACTTTGTTCTTGCAGAGCCAAGGTGCACCACCATCATCGCTGCTTGTCGTCAAATTACCAAGCAATACCTAGTCACAAGAATCCCAAGATATGTTGGCTACCTTCCATTGGTTTTTGTAGTGACAACAAATAAGAGGTGAGGTGGGGGAGGGGTTGCTGCTAATTAAAGTGAATAATAACTGTATACATGATCGGACGAGATCGAGTCAGTTTCTTTAGGCAGGCAAAACATGATACTTGAAATGGACATTCGCTGGTCAAGAATTACAAGACAAATCCAATAACCAAAGAAAGCCTAATGTTAGGATTACAGGTAGATGTCATTGTTAGGATTACCCTCTATAGATTTTTTTCCTCTTAATGCGTTGTTTCTCATGAATCACACAACTGATGGTGTATGACTTATATGTAGAATTTGTGACTTCCATGCAAGGATTTCAAATGAGCCTTCACAACTTGCATTTTCAACCAAAATGTCATACATTGTTATCTTTGGGACATTATCTGTAGAAAGATATGCATGGTACTGATTGCTAACCCTTTACTTAACTTCATTAATCTGATGATGTGCATGTTTCTGTTTCTGCAGAAGATTGCATGGATGCTCTGTATATTTACCCTGAAAGCTGCAAGGCACCTGCCTCAATGTTGGGCGCTAAGATCTCCCCTTACAACGGCTGAAATGAAGTTTGCAGCTATGAATGATCCAGCCATAGCCATAGCAATTGACTCTAGTTTTGGGTGATCACTCGAATCTGCACTTCCAAAAGTAAGAACCTTGAAGAAGTACCAAAACGCTTCTTGTGGTAGAAAATTTAGTACAAGAGCCTGTGTGGTTCCAAAATTTTTTATTTTTCCAGGATTACTTGTGATTATTAACTTACTACTACTTGTAAAGTGCCCAACAAAAGATAAGTAAAATCTATTCCAAGCAACTTTGTCAACATTATTCTCTGAGAACTCAATCACAGCCAGCACTCTGTCATTGTCACCAGCCAAGGCATTGTTTTGATATTTAATAACACCTTCATGCTTCAAACTGGCTAAAGCGTCATCACTAATTTCATCTCCATTGATTATCACAATTTGAGAGAAGTGGTTGCGCACTCTTGTGTCATTATTGACATGTTCAACTATTGTGCTCTTTCCAACATATCCTGTACCAACTATTGGTAGGACACCCACACTTGTTATACTTGGATGTTCGGTCTGCATCAAAAAATCCATTATCCTTTCCAGTTCCATTTGGCGACCAAACATGCACTTGCCAATATGCAGATGCATGTCATAAGGTTGTCGGTACAGCAGAGGATAGTTCTCCAAAAAATAAAATAAACTCTTGGCATCAGCGATGCTATTATTTAAGTTCTGAGTCACTTGCTGCAGCTCGTTATTCCAATTGACACCATCATTAGAGATAGAGCCTTTTTACAATGCATGAAATTTTCTCTCGTTTCCTCCTATTTCCTCCACAATTTTCTAATTCTATTCCAATTCTATTTGAAAAGGATATGTTTGTCTTATTGATATTCCACTCCCGGGGGGGGGGGGGCGCCCCCCCCCGGCGGGCCGGTCGCCCCTCCGCTCCCCCCCCCCCCCCCCCCCCCCCCCCCGGCCATCCGCGCCCTGAACCCCGCTCCCGTCCCTTGCCCTGCGCCCACTCCTGGTTTCGCCGAAGTCGCTACCGCCGGCCCTCGATCTCAGCGAAGCCGCTGCCGCCTCTGGCCCTCGCTCCACTCCGTGCCGGCCTTCCCTTGCCCCGCGCCGCTGAGCCCTCACATGGCGGCGTCGCGCCGGCGGCGGCTGGGGTGGGCCACCAGGGCAGCGGTCTAGGTTAGGGATGAGTCCCTACCTGCATGTTGCAATCTCATATGAACGTAAATATACTAATTGTATTATTCATGCCCAACAATACTACTCAAATTATTAATATCAAATTAATATATTACCCTTGATTAAAAAAAGAAATACACAAACGGAATTACCACCTCTTTATTTGGGGTGCTAATTATGTGAGTTTTGGAGGAAATGGGAGGAAATTTGGTGCATATGGCCCACCGATCAATCGATCGTACACATCACAATTTCCTCTCGTTTCTTCTCTAGCATTTCCTCCTATTTCCTCCAGCTTTTCTAGCTGTCGGATCTGTCGACCTCAGCCGTCGAATTTTTCCCCAGTTATTATAAAAAATATCAGATAGAGATATGGAGACCCTTGGCAGGTTTGTAACAGGACAGGGCATAAGAGTGACTCACATCATCATTAGCAGATTCACGGGGGGGCGCTGGGGGGCTGCAACCCCCCGGTGGCCTAAAGTTGCATGATATAAATCTTCTTTTTTTCTATTATTAGTATATAATTAATACATTTCTATGTTATTTCTCTATTATTAGTACATATTTAGTATATTTTTATGTTTTTTCCCATAATTAGTACATATAGTTAGTATAATTTTTAGTCTTGTACCTTGTCAAAAAAATTATAGCCTTATAGTATTGTTTAGCCCCCCTCTTGGTCCGTTTGTGGATCCATCACTACACATCATGATCTTTGGCCTTGTTGTTGGCTTGGATCCTCAATCTATCCATGGTGAAATAGCCTCCATACATCTCCTTTCTCAGAATGTTTAGCAGATATACCATGCATGGCTCGGTTTGAGATGATCCGCTGGCGGATTCGCCCTCTTTGCCGACAAAGTTTAACGGCATCAGTCATCTGACGCCTTCTTTGCCGAGTGCCTACGTGGCAGGCACTCGGCAAAGAATTTCTAATTTTTTTTGAAAAAATCTTTGCCGAGTGTCGACCTGGCAAGCACTTGGCAAAGAATTTTTATTTTTTTAGAAAAATCTTTGCCGAGTGCCTGGTCAGCACTCGGCAAAGCCGGGTGTTTTGGCACACAGTACCCAGTTTTGCGAGTGCCTGCACTCGGCAAAGCTAGAAAATTTTTTTGTTTTTTTTGTTTTTTCAGATATATCGTAGGCACATCCATATACATATATATATCATAAATCCACATATGTAACACAAATCCACATATATATCTATCCGCATATATAACATAAATCCAACAAGTCCCACATCCATAACAAGTCTAACATCCATCAATAATAAAAAATCTAACATGTCCAACATAACAATCACAGTCCATCACTGCTCGTGTTGCGACCCAGCGCCCCCATGCCCCGCAGAGTGTGAAGAGCTCCCACCTAGCCATGAAGACCACCCAGAGCGCCCGGGCTGCGGCGGCGACTGGTACGTCCACCCAGTCAGCGGAAGCAGAGGGCCGCTTGCCCACCCGGAGTGCCCGTGCTGTGGAGGCGGAGGAGGAACGCCACCTGGCCACGTCAACTGTGCACCTGGGCTAACCAGCCACCCATGCTGTGGAGAAGGGCCATGTGGAGGAGTCAGGTCCGAACCCACCGACCATGGCTGCACAAAGGAGAAGCGATCTCATTAGTACCTGCAGGATGGCCGCACAAACCAAAGCAATAGACAAACAATATTCTCACCGGAGTCCCTATAGGTCTAGGAGGAGGGGTGAGCGAACTTCGAGGGAGGCAACAGAGGCATGACGATACCAGGGATCTGAAGGGCCTGAAAGTAGCCGGCCATTTCCTGCATCTGACGCACCGAATGCTGCCGGACAGCCTCCATCTCGCGCGCCGACTGCTCCCTCTAGGCCGCCAGCTCCCACCGATAGGCCTACTCCATCTCCCGCTGTTGGGCCTGCAACTTGGCTAGCTGGGATGGCAATATTACAACCGCAAGATTTAAACAATGCAAAAGGAAAGGTACATGTCTAAAACCAATGAACGATGAATAAAACTATACTTACCTAAAATGCCACCATCAGCTGCTTGGAGCTCTGCTCCCAAGGTCGTATGGGGACATCGGAGGAGGTCATGCTCCCCGATCGAACCTGGTGGAGCGTGAAACGGTGGCCGGGTCGATTGCGCTATGGGAAATATAGTACCGGTCGTGCTGCTTTTCTCCTCTCGTCCTCATTAGGATGTCTGTGTTCAGGGGCTCGGTGGCCGGATTGAAGGCTGGCCCATGGCTCATGCGAGTCGCTACAGTGTACTCGGCCATCTTCTCATAGGCGTTCGGGTTGGTGTACGCGTCGGCCCGGTCCACCGGGTTGTAGACGTTGTCTGGCGCTATCACTCGACCGTTGTGAGCCAAGGCGTACCCAGTGAACTCGTTGATCACCTAGCCATCATGCGACTGGGTCTGCAAGGAAAACACAAATATGATTACACGTAATGAGAATGAAATGCTAGAATAAATAAATAAATAAATAAATAAATAAATAAATAAATATATCAACAGAAGTATACCGACCCTGGCATCGCCATGAACCTTGGGAGGGGCTGGCTCCCTTGGTGGTGTGCCGACCCTAGCATCACCAGGCGTCACTCCCGGTGGGCTCTGCACTCCACGTACACCTCCTTCATTTGTGATGCGTCCACAATCTCCTCCCAATAGTCCATGAACTTGTTACACCATTTAGGAGTGTACTACATGACAACATGTGAGAAGATGTATCAGAATGAATGTTTTCTACTTATTTTTCATGGAAGGAATCAGAATGAATGTTTCCTACTTACCTAGAGATACACCTCCCTGGGGAGGTCAGTCTCAAGGTAGAGGATCATCTCCCTGCCTTCTGACTTTGTCAACTTTCTGCCAAGCACGTTGGCGTGGTAGGTGATGAGGACCTAGAGGTGCGCCGTGTGGTACATCTCCTTGAGTCATGCGATGCAGACATTGTCCTGCACCCACACCACATTGACCTCGTGACCTAGCTCACATGTGAACCACTCTTGCATACAGACATCATGTATAATTTCATTATTTCAAGAATGTTGAACGTAGTATTGAGCAATGAGGTGCGATGAAGACTCACCCAGAACTCGTTCTTGATCTTGGTCACAAGAGGGACGTCGTTATTGTCCTTGACGCACGCGAAGTGCTCCCCTGGTGTCACCTTGCCCCGGTCCTCCTCCTTGCCCCTGGTCCTCCTCCTGGTCGTCATGACCCCCTGCTACGTGGGGGTCCACCTGCCAGTCGTCGTCATCCTACTGGATCGTCGGGCCAGGAAAAAGCTCCCTCGTCGATGGGTGATGTCCGCTGGCCCTCGTCAATAACTCCACCAACGGTAGCTCCTCCTCCCCATCGGCAATGGTCCTCTGGTAGCGCGAGTTGACCCCCATTCATTGCGGTCGTCTATTTCCACCTGGCATTTTGTCCTGTGCCTACAATGACAAAGATTAAACCAATTAGCATAAATAATCGAGAAGTACTTCTAAAGAGATGCAAAATGAACGAAACATAATTGCAAAGTAATAATAAGAACATTAGAAATTATCTCCATGAACAACAATGGTTGGCTTATTGTGATCGCTATCACTACTGTCATCATCACTATCAATATTGTCGAGCTCTCTTAAGTCCTCATCATGTCCATTGTCCTCACCATCTCCATTGTCCTCAACAACTCTATTGCACTGAGCCCTCCATCGCTCAAGCAACATTAAGTCCTTAGGATCTTTCACCACTTCACCCTCATCCTCATCGATTTTGTTGTCTACTTCCATGCCCATCAGCAAAAGAATTTCTATCTCGAAACATCCTTCTAGCCCCTCGGGTTGATAGAACTTTCCGCTATCTGCCGATGTGTCAAAGTTGTAATCATCATCATTTGGGACAGGAGCTTTACCATGCGGCGATACCAAGTGCACAAGGTACAAACCCTTAAGCTCCTCGTCTTTTTGGCACACCCATGGGAGGTAATAAACTTGCGTGGCCTATTGAGTCACAATATAGACATCTTCTCTTGTATAGACAGAATCCTGTCGAATTTTGACTTGCCCAATCTCATCGGCTCTTCTCGTGTCCTTGGGATCAAAACAGTGGCATTTGAATATCAATGGATTAAGAGATTTGGGGTCCTCAAAGTGGAGCTTGTATATTTCTTCGACTATGCTATAATAGTCACGATCATCAGTGCTGGGCATACAAACTCCTGTGGACGTGGTCCTTCGTGCGGGCTGACTCTCCTCATAGCTTCTTGTGCAAAAGTGTTAGCCATTCACATCATAAACGGTGAATGTCTTGACCCTACGGGGGAAGCCCTGTGCAACTTGTTTCAATTCATTACTCATTTTTGCATCCGTGCGGGCCTACAAGGTGAGGCCAGGTAGATCGTTACATTACTCGCTCCTAGGAGCAAAGTGGAATCTCAAAGTTGGAACGAGGTAGGTTGGATGGTACCTTTGTACAGAACCAGGAAATAAAATTGGGCATAGCAGTTTTGAGAAGATGGTCTTCTTCTTTGTCTAGTGTCCTTAATAAACTCCCTAAAACAACAAGAGACAAAGCGGGTTGGATCGATAGGTGGAGGATATTAACGGCATATGTAACAAGCTCATTGAAAACTTACACTCGATAAGGAACCACTTCATCAAGGTTCAACAGCACGTAGAGGAAGATAGTGCACCACTCATGATGGAGCAACTGCTTGGGGTACTTGCGCTTCCTCTTCCGAGTTGCCCTTTGAAAAGGCTCAGGGTCGATGAACTCTCATCGGCGTTGTAACGAGGGGGTGGATTGTGCACGCTGGGAAGGTTCTTAGTATAGTACGCCATTGTGAAGTTTGACACCTCTTCCACTCTGAATTCCTCTGCCACGGAAGCCTCAATTTTGGCTTTATTTCTATACTTTTTCTGAAGAATCTTTAGACACCTCTCAATTGGATAGCACCAACGGGGCTGCACGGGACCCCCCAACCGTGCCTCAAGCGGTAGGTGTAAAATCAGATGTTCCATCGGCAGGAAGAAGTCAGGTGGAAAGGTCATCTCCAACTTGCAGAACAACAGAGGTGCAACATGTTCCAGCTCAAGAATCACTGCTCGAGATAACTCCCTGGCACAAAGCTGGTGGAAGAAATAGCTCAACTCTGCCAGGACATGCCACACTGGCTAGGGAAGGTATCCACGGGTCATCGTAGGAAGGACCCGCTCAATCCATATGTGGAAGTCATGACTCTTCATCCCTAAAACTTTCATAGTCTTCAAGTTCACTCCCCTACTCAGATTAGCCGCATACCCATCAGGAAACATTAACGTCTTGATCCACTCCAGTACTTCCTTCCTATCGCCCCTTTTCAGGATGTAATTGGCTGGGCCCCTTTTCCAATTCTTGCCAAGTGTAGGGGTCTTCATCACTAGCTTTGGTCTATCATAGATCTTTTCCATGTCCAGTCTAGCCTTAACATTGTCCTTTGACTTATCCTTTATCTCTATGAGTGTTGCCCAGAGTGCCTCGGCAATATTCTTTTCTGTGTGCATTACATCGATGTTGTGTGGAAGAAGGAGATCCTTGAAGTAGGGGAGCCTAGTCAAGCCTGATATATGAGTCCACATGTGTTCCACACCATACTTCTTAAAACCACCATTGTCTTCATCAATTTTGAGAGACCCTATCTCGGCAAGGACCTAGGCACCGCTCATAATCTGAGGAATGGGGTCGGTGACTTGAACTCCTTTTGTGAAGTGCTTGATGTCTCATCTGAACTCATGGTTGTCATCCAGGAATTGACGATGTTTGTCGAACGAAGAAATCTTGCCACCCTTTTTCAGCCAGGTGAACATCACGGATGCTTGCATATTGGGTAAGGGAACTTCCCGTGAACACACCACCCGCTGAATAGGCCATAAGCCAGGAAGTCATGCATTGAATATTGGTACCACACATGCATTGTGAAGTTCTTCTTTGTAGCTCAGTCGTACGTTAGTACCCCATTTTCCCAAGCATGTTGCAGTCCATCCCACAGTGGCTGCATGAAAACACCCATATTGCTGCCCGGGTGTCCATGTATTATCAGCGATAAGAACACATTCTTGGGTTCAAACATGACGCCGGGGGGGATTGAGGGGGATCATGAACACAGGCCAAGATGTGTATGGGGCCGCCATCATTCCATATGGGTTGAACCCATCTGTTGCAATCGCTACACGTACATTCTGAGCCTCCATAGCTTTTCTTGTGCGTCACCATCCGGTGGGTGTACCATCTTGATACTGTATCTTTTGCCTTTCTTGTGCAATGTCATCTGTTTCACAGACTCCTCTGTCATGTACATTCGTTGGAGCCTCGGTAGGATAGAAAGGTACCGTAGGATCTTCTCGGGGATCTTAGACTTTTTCTTCTTGCCATCACTACCCTCTACCTCCACAAACCTAGAGGCCTTGCACTTTGGATAGTGCGTTGCTTTCTCGTGGTCTCCCCTAAATAGGACGCACCCATTCAGACAAGAATGGATTGACTCATACGACATCTTAAGTGCACAAAGGAGTTTCTGTGACTCATAAGTGTTCTTCGGTAGCATGTGACTGTTGACACTTCTTACACCACTTAAGCTAAGTTGTCATCCCTAGCATGATGCAAGAGAGTGTAGGTATTATAAATGCTCTTAGAAAATAAACAAAGAATCTGCAAGCACATAGATAAAATACCATTGTAGCACTTCACCAAGAAAATATTCTAGGTATCTAATTTATATTTAGCTCAAGGGAAAGAACTAAGGACTTAAACAAAAGAGATGAACATGCAAAACAAGATTACTTATGAGAAATCAAATCACACAGTCACTTGCATTGACAGGGGGTAAGCCAATAATAAATAGATACAAAGAATTGATAAGCTCAAAGGATAACACACGTAGAGATTAGAGATAGACTACTCATCACAAGGTAGGTAGACATTGATCATGCAAAAGATTAAACTCTAGGTAGGTTCTAATAAACTAAGTCTTTCATGTACTCTAGCACATACACTATCATATATAGCACAAAATACCTTCCATCTATGTATGAGGAATATCGCTGAAGAAAGACAGAACATAGCATGACTTCCCACGCAATATGAGCTCTGCCTGTCCTACTAACGGGGGGTGGACTATATAAGACTCAACACAGCTGTCACTTCCATGAACTACCACACGGCCCGGCCAATAGGATGCATTTGCAGGTAAATAGCATCTAGGCACCACGCCTACATGTAATCTACCACCTAACTCCCTTGAGAAAAGAGCTAAGCCCTTTGCAAACATATACATAGACTTATTATCAATGATAACTATATCAAATATAGAACTAGAGCATACTAGGAACACAATAAATAAAAACATAATAATATTTAGAATAAAGTCATAGATAAAGATACAAAATAGTACCAATCTTGTTGACAATGATTCGAATCCTGGGCACAGGCACCCAACTCTTGAATCTATCTAGTCTAAACCTATGTAGAATTTGAAGTATTGGAGTAGCTATTCTAATTCTCTGGTGGAGAGAGATCTCTAAACCCTAGTTCTGCTGATGGCCTCCTCTTGATATGAATGATGAATTATTAATTAGGGTTTTAACCCAGGGGGTAGGGCCTTGCTTATATAGCCTCCTCGGATGCACCAGAGCCCTCGGATCAAACCGACCTTCATGCATGGCTTAGATTTAACCTCAAAGGTGGTTAGGGGTAGGATCATGAGCTCGGCCCTGATTGGCTTAGGGCCAGGGCGAGCGCCCCACATGCCAGGGCGGCGCCCTGCCCAGCTAACAGGTGGGCCCCATCTTTGGTGGCTTGCCTTCCCGAGCCTTCTAGAGTCTTCTTTCAGATGCGTGGGTTTCTCTCAATGTAAACATGACATGTGAACCTTCTTTGATCATTAATAATAACCCCCTACAGAAATAGACATTCACCAAAACTCGTGAAAATTGTTAGTTAAAACCCCTAAATCTATGGTGATGTTTGTTTTAAGCCTTTTATCTCTTCTTGTTGACTATTAAAATTGATAATTAATTACCATCAACAAACTCCTCCAAGCTTACCTTTTGCTCATCCCTGAGCAAACAGCTAAACCTAGATGGATCTAGAGTTGCTACAATGCTCTCACGCTTTAAAAGTACACATGCATTCAAACAGGAGTTCTCATCCAGACTAGTGTGGAACTATTATGACTTTCAAACTTACTCATGTTACTTCCAACCATGGGGCTTTTACCTGCACTTGGGTCTTGAGCAATTGAAAGACAAAACAATTAAGTCAAGCACTATATCTCAAGCTCTTTGCTTCACCTCTGTTCTGGAGTTTTTAGAAATTTTTAAAATAAAACTCAGAGTTCCATAGATATGACTCTCACAAGTCTCTCAATATGTGGTATTTGTGGATCCTCATAAAGGCATTAGAAAGGATTATGCCTTCTCTCAAAATATGTAGTGTTTATGGCTCGAGGCAATACTTTGTCATGCCTGCTCTTCCTCAACCTATAACTAATAAAGCTTATGTAGGGTTCATAGGTGATCACTCAAAAATACTTGTGCATATATTGCCTAATCGAACCATGGATCCAGAGGAATCTCGTCATACAATCAAATCAAGATGTGCATTTGTGGTTGACATGGTGGATGGAAACGAGGGATAGAAAGGAAAAGAATGAGTGTCCGATTATACAATGCTCCATAATGATGACTCCTCTTTCTGAAACTTGAATAATGCTTGAGCTTTCAAGACAGAGATTTTTTCAGAACATTTATTTTTCTTTCTTGATCTTCTATATTTCTTTCTTTTCTTTCTCTCCCTCCCTTTTTTTAGATACTTTCCCATAAACTTGAAAAATAAAAATGAGAGAATAAATGATAGAATTTGGAGCAATTGTAATGATAAGTGGCTAGCAGAAATGAATGAGTCCTATGGGGAAAATATTTTTGGTGTTCTCTCTCAGGGTAAGAGTAGAACATTTTTGGTGGATCTAAAATGGGATGAATATGGTGGTGCGTACTTCCAGGATAGAAGTAGTAAGGATGCATGATGTGTGAAAGTGAATCTTGATTTTTAACCGCATGAAAAGCTTCTAAGGGTCTACACAGCTTGACCAAACTTAATATAAATACAAGCAGGAACAAAGAGTGGAGGTTTCCTATTCTAATAATCATGGATGGATGTGGTAGGAAATTCACACTCTGTCATATTAGGAACTCATCATGTGGTGATCTTATATTTCACAAACAAATCTCCAGAATTTAGCGTTGCTAGGGACAAGATAGCAGCAGCTCAACTCTATCATATCATGTCCGTCAATTACCTAGACTTTAGATTAAGCATATGCTCCCACAGGTTTTTAGTTTAGAGCAAGTCATCATGTCTAACAATTTTAATCAATCCTTGGGAGAACTCTTGGTTGAAAACTAGGTACTTGAAAAGAATTACAGCAGAGCAACTGTTCATCATTTTCATCATGCATACTTCAAGGTCTACTTATTTAAAGCAACAGGATTAAAACAAACTTATGTACATACTCTTTTTATTTGCTTTTCATTTTAAGGAACACACTTGAAATTAACAAAAAATATTTATTTGGTTTTCTAAAAACTTTTGCAAACAAAAACAAAAATTATTAAGAAAATCAGTAAATAAATTTTTATTTGTTTTTAGGTTTATAGCATAAAGGGAAATAAACTTGCAGAAAAAAGAAAGACTTACCTTGGATAAGTGGGGTCCTCCCCCAAGCTAGATCTTGCTGTCGTCGGAATCACTCTAGGTACAAGTACCCGAACAAAGTGCTCATGTTCTGATTCTGGGTCTCTTTGCCGTCACGCATCTCATGCAAAGTCTGGGTGGTGTTCTCATTCCACTAGCGCTGCTGCTCAAACCATTGGGTCTGCCGATCTTGATTTTCTTGTTTGGTCTAGAGGGTGTTGTCAGTGCGCTAGTGAAATGCCACATGTTCTTCGTGTAGCTCTGGGTGTAGTAGAATTCGACATCACAGGCACATCCTGGTTGGTGATCTTCATGGTGATGATGAACATGGTGGGCACCAGAGGATGATGCCCCCATTGGGTCAACAGAATGTCTTACATATTGGTTGTAGGGGCAGTTTTGCCACTGGGCCTCATTTTCTTATGGCCAAACTTTTTCCATGTACTGGGGTGCAGGTGGAGGCTGCTCCCAAGGGTTCCTCAGAATGCGGTGGTTGCGAGCATCAAAATCATCATAACTTGTGTGAACTGCTGCTTTCGGACCGGGGTCAGCACCGTGCCACATGGGCTCAGCCTGATATCCCATCCTGGCAGATTCTGCTCTCCGGGGGATCCGATGGTTCACTGGTGTTGCCTACACATCAACTAAAAGATTTTGTACAGAGTAAAGGCTGTCCTGGGTTAGGTAACCAGAGCCTGCCTCAATTTTCAAACAGCATGTAAAGACCATCGTGCTCCCATTTCAAAACTCTAGCTTGTCTAAAGGAATCATAACCATAACATGGATGAGCTTCTGCAATAAACTCAACAGAAGAATTTCAACGCTCCTAAGTTGGTGGCCAAATGAGTAATTAAATAAGTGCAACCTATTAGGCCTTTCAACTCAGGACTGGAAAACCAACGGGCTACCAAAAGTTGAACAGGAGAGACTCTAATCTTTTTGAGCATAGCATAAAGCAACTATAAGTCTCCTATCCTCACCTTTCGGATATCATCTCTAGGGAACATAGCATAGCCCATCCATTTATGCAAGAAATGGAGGGTGGGGAGCTCTATGTCATTGGTACGAGCTTGAAAGTGAACATTCTCCCCAGTCATCTCTTTCCAGAACTGATTTCTTTGAAAACCAGGCAAAGAGTCATCTAAATCTATAGCAGCCCTTAGGTGGAAACCAAGATGGTCACTTAGCTCCCTCCAAGTAAGTGCAAATGTTTCCTTAAAAAGTCTAAAGGTTACCCCATCCTCAGTGGTTTGCAAAGTGCAAAGAAACTCTATGGTCAAAAGCCTTGACCCTAGCTCATTGATATCCCAAAATGATTCCCAACCCATGAAAGGAAATATTTTATCAAAGTCATCAGCCATACCTGTTTTGTGGGGAAGTGCAAGGTCGAGCACTGGAGTGTGCACATAGATCTTGTTCTTCAAGTCCCTGTAAATCTTCTTCTCTCGAGAATCCTTCAATCCAAGGTGGCTGGGGCTGATGCTGATGGTGGTTGGTTGGTTGGTGGGTTGACACTCGTCTCAGAGTTGGCTCGTGAAGCAGACCGGGTCGTACATCCTGATCCAAGTTTCTTGAATGCACTCTTTGCGGCACTTAACATTTTGAATATCTTGAAAAAATCTTAACAAAGACAAAACTTGTGGAGAATATTAGTGGGTTAGTGGTTAGCCATTCAGAGTTAGTAGTCCAGGGGTTAGTCATCCGAACAAGATTTTAATTTCATGAGAACCTCCCCCTAATTCTTTTTAATTGTTCCTAAGACAACATGTACACACAGTGCTCTATTTTGCTTCTAGATTATTGCAGCACTACTTCCCTTCACACTTCTCCCAAAAGGATCACTACTACTCTCTTCTCCTCCCTAACTTCTTCTTTGCTCCAACTCTCTTCTTTCTTGCCTATACTAGGAGCAGAAAGGTGGAAGTCGAGAACTCGAGGTATGAGATGTTTTCTAGAATGCTTATGGTGAATGGAAGCAAGGAGACGCAAGGTGTTTATAGAGGGGGAGAGCAAGGCGCACGCCGTAGTAGTGGGGGCAGCCGCCCACCTCCTGGCTCCTCTTTGGCTGAAATTTTGCCACTCCCTCTCATGCTTCATGATTAAGCAAGAGATGTGTGCAAGTGGTGGATTTGGACGGTGGAAAAGAGAAAGGTAGTGAGTGGAAGTGGATGAAAATAATGTGATGTGATGTATGTGTGGTGGAGTCTATGAAATGTGGGTCCCATTAGAGTGGGCCCTATTTTCTTTATATATATAAATGCAGAAATATATTTAAAATCAGATGTATAAGTAAAAATATTTTTGTGCCACCATAATAAATTCTTGATACAGGTTTTTACACACCATAAAAATTATTTACGCGGGGCGTGCACTCTATAAGGTAACAGAAAAATATTTATGTAATAAAAGTGCAATGTATAAATGTAAAGATAATTACCGACTTACCTTTTGGTGAGGGTTTGAATTTTTTAAGTCCTCTGAACTGGACTTCCAATATATTTTATTCTTTCTGATTATTTGACCCCTGTGATGATGGCTCTGATATTTATTCCTTGTCATGACTTACCATCTTCACAGTGGAGTTGAGTTCCACTTTTGACTTGAATGCGAAAGTGTTCTTCTTGTCTTGACTGGGATGTTCTCAGCAATGCACAACGGGTACCAAACTGATTGATCTGCCAGTTGTAAGCACATTGATGTTGGTTCGAGTGTTGCAAAACTGAGCTTGTGATAGACTACTGCTAGCATCATGCTGACACTTGCTCCAAGGTCACAAAGTGCATTGTTGAAATGTTGGCCTCCAATTGAGCAATCAATAGTAGGACATCCTGGATCTTTCTTCTTCTCTTGTGATTTATTTAGGTTGGCCGCACTACACTCTTCTGTCAGCTTGATCACCTCTGTATTAGGCAGTGGTCTCTTCTTGTTGAGAATATCTCTGATGTACTTTACATATGTAGGGACCGGAATGGTGTCTAATAGAGGTATATTGACATATAACTTCTGGATAACCTCCAAGAACTTGCCAAATTGCTCATCTGATTGCAGCCCTCTATTTCTTCTGGGAAATGGTAAATAATTAGTGCCATGAAAGTCTTGTCTCATTTCCCTTACTTGAGGCTCTTGTAATAATTCTTCATCATCAATATGATTCTCTTCTTCTATTGTTTCTAGGACTGCTGGTGCCCTTCTTGACCCTTTTGGATAAGGGGGTCTCTGGTAGATTTCCCTCCTCTTGTAGTGATAGCATATACCTGCTCTGGGTTAATCACAGTCGGTGGCACTAGTTGTCCTAGCTTCTGTCTTACTTCCCTGTTAAACTAATTTTGCTTCTCATTATCCCGGAGAAAATTTTTAACTTTCCATGAATATCCTTGAAGGTGTCATCATTAGCAGTGAGCCTCTTGTTGATATCATCATTTATTCTCGTTTGTTGCTTGATTAACTCTCTCAAAGTGGGTTGCTTGGTAGGATTGCCTGGATTCGTACCTTGATTAGTATTTTGCTGTTTCTAACTTGGTTGATGTGGAATCTTTCTGACGGCAGTATTTGAATTCTGATAAGCTGTTTCAATGGCCCTCTAATCTTCTTTGTACTTGGCCCTCTAGTCAAGCCAATTGAGCGAATCATCCATCTTAGTGGATAGCGCATTTACTTCTTCAATTGTTTCTTCACTTTGATGACAATGTTGAATATTGTCTTGGGACTAGCTCTGATTATCAGCTATCTTCTCCATAAGTACTTTAGCTTTCCCAAGAGTGACTGATAAAAAAGATCCTTCAGCAGTTGCATCTAGGTGCTCATGGGTCTTCGAAGTTAATCCATAATAAAAGCCTTGCATGAGTAACCATTCTTCCATTCCATGATAAGGACAATCTGATATGTATCCTTGCAAACGCTCCCATGCTTCTGAAATGGTTTCTGTCTTCTGCTATTGGAAATTGGTAATCTTTCCTCTTAAGGCATTGGTCTTGCCGACAGGAAAGAACTTTGCTAGAAAGGTCTTGGAACATTTTGCCCATGTGTTGATATCTTCTTTATTCGTATAGAACCAATGCTTCTCTCTCCCCACAAATGAGAATGGAAAGAGGTGAAGTAGTATGATGTCTTCAGTGACTCCATCAATGACGATGGTGCTTCCAATCTCTAGAAAATTCTATAGATGAGCACTTGCATCTTCATGTACCTTTCCACTAAATTGTGTAGCTTGCACCATATTGATGAGGCTTGGCTTAAGCTCAAACTCAAGAATCCCAGTTTGAAGTGTTGGACTAGTAAGAATATTCTCAATGCGTGGAGCAGAGAATTCTTGCAGGGTCTTTTCTGCCATAGCTTCAGAAATTGGTGTCGAGCTTCTTCTTTAGTTGATCCAATTCTGATGATGAAGAGTTGAGTGAATTAGAATCAATCCTTCCTATACCCTGTATAAAAATGTAAACATAGAAAAAACAAACATGGGTGATCCTGTCAATGCAGAGGTGCCTTGTTATGATTCTCATTTCAAAAGTATATGTTTAGGCAATTTTTCTCGAAATTTTATTCCTTCCCCGGCAACGGCACCAGAAATGCTTGTTGACACTTCTTACACCACTTAAGCTAAGTTTTCATCCCCAGCATGATGCAAGAGTGTGTAGGTATTATAAATGCTGTTAGAAAATAAATAAAGAATCCACAAGCACACAGATAAAATACCATTGTAGCACTTCACCAAGAAAATATTCCAGGTATCATTAATTTATATTTAGCTCATGCGAAAGAACTAAGGACTTCAACGAAAGAGATGAACTTGCAAAACATAATTACTTATGAGAAATCAAATCACATAGTCACTTGCTTTGACAGGGGGTAAGCCAATAATAAAAAGATATAAAGAATTGATAAGCTCAAAGGATAACACACGTAGAGATTAGAGATAGACTACTCATCATAAGGTAGGTAGACATTGATAAGGCAAAAGATTAAACTCTAGGTAGGTTCAAATAAACTAAGTCTTTTAGCTACTCTAGCACATACACTATCATATATAGCAGAAAAGACCTTCCATCTATGTATAAGGAATATCGCTGAAGAAAGCTATAACATAGCATGACTTCCCATGCAATATGAGCTCTGCCTATCCTACTTACGGGGAGTGGACTATATAAGACTCAACAGAACTATCACTTCCGCGAACTACCACACAGCCCGGCCAATAGGATGCATTTGCAGGTAAGCAGCATCTAGGCACCACACCTACATGTAATCTACCACCTAACTCCCTCGAGAAAAGAGCTAAGTGCTTTGCAAACATATAGACTTATTATCAATCATAACTATATCAAATATAGAACTAGAGCATACTACAAACATAATAAATAGAAACATAATAATATTTAGAATAAAGTCATAGAGAAAGATACAAAATATTACCAATCTTGTAGACGATGATCCGAATCCTAGGCACGGGCGCCCAACTCTTGAATCTATCTAGTCTAAACCTATTTGGAGTTTGAAGTATTGGAGTAGCTATTCTAATACTATAGTGGAGAGAGATCTATAAACTCTAGCTCTGCTGATGGCCTCCTCTTGATATGAATGATGAATTATTAATTAGCATTTCAATCCAGGGGTTAGGGCCTTGCTTATATAGCCTCCTTTGATGCACCAGAGCCCTCGGATCAAACCGACCTTCATGCACGGCTTAGATTCAACCTCAAAGGCGGTTAGGGGCAGGATCCACGAGCTTGGCCCTGATTGGCTTAGGGCCAGGGCGGGCGCCCTGCCCAGATAACAGATGGGCCCCATCTTTGGTGGCTTGCCTTCCCGAGTCTTCTAGAGTCTTCTTTCATATGCGTGGGTTTCTCTTTATGTAAACATGACATATGGACCTTCTTTGATCATTTTCTAATATCCCCCTGCAGAAACAGACATTCACCAAAACTCATTGAAGTTGTTAGTTAAAACCCCCAAGTCTATGGTGATGTTCGTTTTAAGCCTTTTATCTCATCTTGTTGACTATGAAAATTGATAGTTAATTACTATCAACAGTGACCCTCCGGAGGCATTGTGCCAAAAACTTTCGACAAGAGATTGAAGCCGTCTTGGCTTAGGCTCAACTATGACTTCAATGCTATTAGGCATCCAATGCCATCCAGTTGTGACATCGTTGTCTTCTCACGAAGGGGCTTCTGTGTCGAAGACATCATTTCGTAGAACGCCTTTGCGGTTTCCTCTAGATCCTCCTCCACCAATCCTTCGTTGCCACAGGCCTCATTATAGTCTACCATCATGTCGGCCATCCTGGCATCTCCACCATACTCCTCCAGGTGTGCTCTCACCTCGTCCTCTCTAATACAATCACCTTCACCATGGAATATCCAGCGGGTATAGTTTGCCATGAATCCATGCCTGTGAATATCTCTGCATACATCTCTCTTTTTTTTCAAGTTCTTACACTTGCTGCAGGGACACAACATCCGAATCGAACCTTTAGCAGCTGGGCCAAATGCTTGTTTCAGGAAATAATTGGTCCCCCTACTCCATTCATCACTCTGACTTGCGTGGCCAGTGTACATCCACTCATGGTTATCCATCCTCTATCATACACATGTGTAAGCGAGTAATAAAACTAGCAATTTCATCTACACGGCCTTCCTACCAACTAATAGGTGAAGGATAGGTCCTAATCCCATTTGTGGAGCATAGATGGGTTAGCTTCCATATTGTACTCCTATCCGAGTCGGAATTTCGGCAGCACCTCCCCGCTGTTCTCCCGATACATGTCCCCGCAGGGAGAGTGTGTATCCGGAGAACAACGGGGAGGTGCTATCGAAACTCCGACTCAGACTAGAGCAGAACATGGAAGCTAACCCATCTACGCATCCGCGGGCTGTCCAAAAAATGTGGACAATCCAAAATCGATACGGTCGTAGATATGCAAAGACCTGCATACCTCCAACCGTATCTCTTTTGGACGGGAGATGCCTAACTAGGTCACGTGACCTAAGTACAACACCGTGTAAGGAAGAGAGGTGATTTATACTGTAACACCTCAAAATTTGCATTTATGAAAATCGTAATAAATTGATTTAATTATGAATTATGTGCTCATGAAACATAGGAAAATAATATTTTTCAGTAAGTTAAAATTTATCCTAGGCTTAGAAACATGGTTGTGCATACATGCTGGTGCATTTATATTTTTGTGATGATTGGTTTTGACCAAAACTCGAAAAGATTCAAATTCCTTTTGAAAGAGATTTTGAAAAGTTTGAGAAAATAAAAGAAAAGAAATTGTTTTATCTCTTTCGCCCTCCTTCTCCTGTTGCAATCTGGCCCGAGTGGCCATTCCACCTCTCTAGCATTGGACCTGCACGGCCTGTCTCTCTCTCTTGGATTGGCCCGAGTGGCAAGCTTGCACTGGACCACTCCATCTTTCTTTTGGACCAATCTGCCTATGGACAAAGTCAATGCAGCACCGTCGTCTTCACCGAGTCGGTGTCGAGCCAGACTCTGTCCCGTTTGACTGGTTCATCGTGCCACGCTGGTGCCTATATATATTGAGCACCCGTGTTGCGTCGCCCTTTTCAAACCCAAAACCGCCCATACCCCTTCGCGGGTGGCTTTTTCTAAAGAGTCCTCAGAGTTTTTGATAATTACAGCGAGGTCCCTGGCCAGTGGGAAATTCTGATTTTCTATTTATTTTAATTCGTTTAAGTTTGTAGTATTTACAGTTTTGCCATCCAGGGCTTAAAAATAGCATATCTTCCTCATTTTTAACCCAATTTTGGTGATTTTGGTGTCTATGTGTTCGTAGCGACGTGTAGAATATTTTTATAGGTTTTAAAATGCATTCTTTCTCTACTGGTGTACTGTTACAATGATAGTTCCTTGTTTGCTCTGTGTATGGATGATCGGATGATTGTGTGGTGTTGCTTGTTGATGTTAATCGAGTTCAGACGGTGAGGGTTTAGTGGAGGATCAAGGACACTTTGAAGATCAGCAGGATCAACAGGATATTTTGAGAACCAAGGCAAGTATAGCTAAGGACCTTCCTTGTTGTCCTATTCATGATACAATATAATTCATTTGCATGTGTCCGTTGAATGCCTATTTAGGGACTTCCTAGCTTTTGAACACTCTTACCTTGTTAACCTTGGGGTATATGCATATGGGGTAGTCTGTTGCTAGTGCAAATATTTAACCATTATCATGTATGCTGGAATAATGAATATGTGTTAACCATATAGGTTGAATGTAATCCTTTGGCAAAAGCTGAGACTTTTCGTATAACTACGAGGGCTATATGGCTCTGGCTCTAGTTGCTCACGGGACCTTTTCTAGCTGGTTAGTGGTATGTGAGTTAGGTATAGGACAGCCTCTGTCCTTATGTATATAGCCGAGAAGGAATGTGCCATATTGGAAGGGGGTTCCTACATCTGATGTCGACGCGTACCTTTTTGGTTAGAGGAAACTATGAGTGGCTCTATATGGTTTTTGGTGTTTTGGGAGTCATGACCCTGGACATTTGGAAATCATGACTCGTAGTGAAAGTGTACACCTCCGCGCAGAGTTTAAATCAATATATTGTCCACGCCCATATTTACGGGTGGCCTAGAAAACTGAGGGAATCTGTTATATTCATTTAATGGTTTATGTGCAATTCATTTATTCAGTTATATCTTGTGATCATGTGGTTATGGGGATGGTACTACCTTATTGATGCTAATTGCTAAAATATGACATACACTAACAGCTAAATGCAGTTAAACCATGTCAAGCTTTATTGAGCTTCATGAATCCCTTCTATGCTTGCTAAGTACGTATGTACTTACACTTGTTTTATTTTATTATTTGAAAAATCCTGGATGGGTAACAGATCAAGATTGGAGAGAGAGTTATCGACATGACTACTAGCTTGTGTCAACCAGTTGACTTGTCCCTGTGACAGAGCCATCATCTGGAGTTATCTTAGTTATGTCTTATTTTTATTAAAGACATTGTTATGCTATCCATGCGCTATGTAATAAACTCTGATTTGGTACTATTTATAATTTGTCAACTTATGTGTGCGATATCTTGGGGTGCATGTAAGGCTTTTATATGTCTAATTTTAGTAATTTAAAATGAGATATGACATATACCTAGGGTGGCAGCGGAGAGAGGCTAGTGGGGTAGTGGCGAGGCGACGAGGTGCAGGCAGATCCGCAGTGCCGACGAAGACGATCAGGTCCTCTGGGTCACCTCCGACAGGCTCCTCTCCTGCAAAAGAAGAAACATAAAACTATAAGTTAAAAATTTTGACAGAACCACGATGGCTGACAAACACAACGGCGTGAAGGCCTACATTTACAATGCCACTACGGCCGACAATCACAACAGCACGAAGGTCGATAACTAGAATGGCACGAAGGCTGACAAGAAGAGAAGGGGTCATATACCTATCACGACGGGGATGGCACACGGAGAAGACGATGGGGACAAGGGATGACATGAGGCGACGCCCGAGGAACCTCCTCCTCCTTTCTCCCCCTTCTCATTCTCTTTCTTCCTCCTTCTTCCCCCTTCTTCTCCTTCTCCTTCCTCCTCCTCCTTCCTCCTTCTTCTCTTCCCTTCTCCTCTCCTCACACCCTTCTCCCTTCTTCCTCCCTTCTCCTTATTCCTCCTCTTCTCCCCTTTCCTTCTCTCCATCCTACCCTGCTCCTCCTACCTCCCCTGCTCCTCTGACCGGGCAAGGAGCGGGCCACCGGGCGGCTGGTGCACGAGCAGCCGATGGCGAGTGGCTGGGACGCAGGTGACGAGGGGCCGGGATGGGGGCTCGCTGGCCACCGGGAAGAGGAGGGCGATGGCGGTCAGGGACGGTGGTTCGGGGTAGGGGCGCGGCGGCGGGGTGCCCTGGCGGCGGATCCGGCGGCACGGTGAGGAGTGGGGGCGGCCGCGGCGGCGGTGGGGACCGGTCGGGGACGGCGGCGCGGTGGGGCTCGGGGGGGTGGGCGGGGGCACGGTGAGGCGCGGCAGCGGCGGTGGGGGCGGCGACGAGGGCGGCGCGGTCGGGTGCAGGGGCGGGGGGGCAGCTCGGTGTGGAGGTGTGGGGACTTAGGGTTGAGAGGGCGGGAGACGGGTGGGTGGGATCTTTAGTTAGGTTCTTTTTAACTGCACTTTGCCGAGTGCCACGTTGGACACTCGTCATAACAATCTTTGCCGAGTGCCTCCTGGGCCCGGCACTTGGCAAAGAATTTTTGCCGAGTGTCCAACGTGGCACTCGGCAAAGACTTCATTTTTTTAAAATTTTGAGTTCAAACTTTTCTGTAGCCCAAGTATATTGTATTCAAGCACATGTTCGAATTGGGATATTTTTATAACATTTTGCTATATTTCGTTCATTTATTTCATTCACAATTGATCACATGTGGAGAGGTCTGGGTTTTAGGCATCCGGTGTCACAACTTGCTCCAAACATTCTCAAATTTTTATCATAGCCTCTACATGCGATAACATGACACTTCTACCGCACGTGGATGGTCATATTTCATGGACAAGGCGCTCAAACTATATGGATACGGCCTCAAAATACACTCTCTAACATGAATATTATTTTTTTAAATGGCTACAGTTCATTATTTCATGCACCCACAGTTCAAATTTGGATTATCCCGAAAATTCAAGTAAAGGAAATAAATAAATAAAATATAGCAAAATATTATCAAAGGGTCCTAAATTCGAACATGTGCTTGAATACAATATACTTGGGCTACAGAAAAAGTTTGAATTCAAAATTAAAAAAATAAAATCTTTGCCGAGTGCCATGGCTAGCACTCGGCAAACACCCTCTCTGCCGAGTGCCAGTGTGGTGGCACTCGGCATAGAAGCATGCTTTGCCGAGTGCCCAGCCTATCTCGGCAAATAGGGGCCGGCCTGGGCCAATACCCGCCACGTGGCTGTTTGCCGAGTGCGTGGCTGTTTCCCGAGGGCGTGGCTGGGCTCTCGGCCAAGACGATCTCTTTGCCGAGTGCCCGATGGCAGGGCACTCGGCAAAGGTGACGGCGATGGACGCCGTTGCTCTCGTCAATCTTTGCCGAGTGCCTTGTTTTACCGAGTGTCCAGTACTCGGTAAAGATGATCTTTGCCGAGTGCCTGGCTTCACCGAGAGTTAGGCACTGAGCAAAGAAATCTTTGCCAAGTGTTGTGTTTGGCACTCGGCAAAGGACGTCTTTGCCGAGTGCACGTGCTTTGCCACTCGGCAAAACGAGGGGCACTCGGCAAAGACGTCGTTTCCGGCAGTGGCCCCTCCGCACGTTTGATGATGATATGAACCCAGTCTAGTTGTCGTCGCAGATCTTTCATCCTCAAGTCGTCCACCTTTGGTCCTATCATCTCCATGTATTTTCTAATGACAAATGAAACGGATCTATTGGTAATGTCTGAAGCCATTGCAGCAATGATTGCCTCCATTTGGGTAGCTAACCACGAAATAAAATAAAAGTGGATGGTCGTCACTATACAAAAATACTAATTGGATCTCACCATATCTGGATCGACCATACAGTAGGATTTATACAAAGTTGGTAAAAGAAGATTAGATCGTAAAGATGTCATTTCGTGCATCAGCAAGGTTTTCTGTAGTTCACCAGACCTTTTTTCTAGAATGCTCTGCCAGCATTGAGGTTATCATTTGGTGATGTCATTTATATCTAAGCAATCTCAGCCTTACCTTACCCGGTGTTACTCCCAATGCAGCATTTGTAACTTCATATGTAGAATAAAAAAAGTTAACTAAATACATATAGAGGACATAGTGACCAGAACAAGGCAACGGCTGCAACAATGCTGGAAACATTAATGTGGCATCCAGTAGGAAATCCTGCGTGCCTCAAACTTGTCACAAGCTCCTGGAAGTTGTGGCATCCAAACAAGACTACACCTGTTGAAGAAGTCATATAGCATAATATTTGTTTGTGTGGACCGCACGGTACTCCATGTCAAGTTTATTTTTTTCATCGAAATTTGGCTTTTTAAATCATTACAAGACCCTGTTGTTATGCAAACTATTTTTGGAGTATTAGATAAATACTATGTTTTTATAAAATATGTTTGTTGTAAAAGTTGGAGGGGTGTTCCATTCATACCATCTTCCCTCACTCTTACCATTTTCGTTTTCATGGATGCTAAAATATGCCTACGTAGGGGTGAAAATTGATCGGATAGGTCTTGGCTAATTTAATCTGATTTTCTTTCTCAGGTTTAGTTCAAATTTTATGTAGTACATGGATACGAAATGGTATGGAGATCCAACGCAATAGGAGACAGATTCAAATAATCGAATTATATTAAAAAACAGTAGCATAGTACCCAAACATTAGTTATGGTCAAGTAAATAACATATTGCCAAAGTATGATTTGAATTTAAAAGTAGTCTATACAAATATAAGATGCAGTGATTGTAAAGTGCAAAATATAAAAACATGTGGCTACGGGCCGCGCCTATAGTCGCCTAGCACAGTTTGCCAGTCATGGAGACCACGAAGCATCATTGCACCCAACAAGGGCTGCGGATGACACAAGTAGCAGGCTCCATTTTAATGCGCATGTTTTGTAGCAATATTAAAAGGAATAAGAGTTTTATTTATATCTTTGCTTTAATTCCTCCAAATTTCGTTGGTGACCGAACCCAACCCTTCCCGATCTAATCTAAAAAAAAAACTTCCCGATCCAGTACAGCAGCAAGATGTCACCTCATCCGCCGCCGGCGTTGATGGATGACGTCATTATCGACATCCTCCTCCGCCTCCCTCCAGAAGACATCGCCTGTCTCACCCGCGCCTCCCTCGTCTGCAAGTACTGGCGCCGCATCCTCTCCAACCGCGCCTTCTTCCGCCGGTACCGGGAGATCCACGGATCGCCACCCTTCCTCGGCTTCCTCTACAAAGATTACTGCATCGGAGGATCCAGTACCTTCTTCATCCCCACCACGCCCGCGTCGCGGTTTTCAAGGCGGGCGTCAGCCGGCAGCCCTACCTGCTGCCGTACCCTTGACTGCCGCCACGGCCGCGTCCTTCTCCACCACACCGGATACACAAAATGTCTTACAGTCTGGGACCCGGTCACTGGCCTGCAGCGGTGTATCTCTGCCCCGGCGACTCCGCTCATGGCAGCTGTCCACTGCGCTCCCAATGGCTGCGACCATCTTGACTGCGGAGATGGGCCCTACCTTGTGGTTTTGCTGGCCAGAACCAGCATCGAGCATCTGGGCATGGGCGTGGCACCAGAACAATTTAGCCTCTACTCATCAGAGACTCGCAAGTGGAGTGTGTCTGCGGCCTCAATTGATCTTGGTTCGATCTCAGGGGCTATGGCTATGCCGAGCCTACTCGTTGGAGACCCACTTTTTTTCCCGGAGGGTTCTAGGCGAATCCTCAAGTATGACATGACCAGGAGTGTTCTATCGGAGATCTGGGTGCCGCTCTATCCTTGGCAAGAGATGATCCTCTCTGGAGGCCAGCTGCAGCCTGCGCCTGGCCAACTGTCGAACTGGCACTGATGGCTCCATGAGATGGACGCCGGGCAGGGTGATCGAGCTTGATTCGATGATCCCCAATGGTGTTGGTGGTTCCTCGACTAAGTTTTGTGTAGTCGGCTTTGCAGAAGGCACTGGTTACATTTTTGTCGGGGTCGATGACAGTATCTTCAGTGTTGAAGTAAAGTCCGGCAAGATCAGCAAGATATGCAGTGGGAAGTTTGGTCCTATCTTTCCATTCACGGGCTTCTATATTCCTGGTACTACCTCTCATTCATCAGTTGTGATTTGTCTATATTTAGAAAGACTGTTGAACATTTCAGCCTCACATGTATCATTCTAGTTAGTGTGGCAATATGGATAATGCTTCAATAAAAAATGTAGAGGTGGAATTTTAATTGTTGCAAATCTCAAATGAAGACGTCAAACCCAACAAGTTAGGGCTGTTCTGTGAGACTAGGGTTGTCCACAGAACATATGTGTTGGGGCTTACTGATCTATTTTGCCGTGTTTATTAGTCCGTTGTGGCCAGTATAATGAAAAGTATTGCAAGACTCCATCCTGTAACCAGAAATATTGCATATGTCATATGTTTGATTTTTAACCCTTTCATTTTATTTGTTCATTGTTTCCTTGCAGGTTATAAGGTGCCAATGAGGATTGAGTGATCAATGAAATATCTCAAGCAGGATATTGTGCACATCTTATGGACTTGGTGCTTTTGGTGTCTTGTTTGAGTCATTATTGTCATAGAATGTGACTGTTTTCTGTTAGGCAAGAGTAGGATGATTGGTCTCGATTTTCCATGAAAAAATGATTACAAATCAAGATTCACGATGCCTTGATATATGCTTATACGATACATTGTGTGATAATTAATCCTGCTTGCAATTTCGTAGTGAGGTGTGGCTTTGTCGTTGTCATGTGGTTGTCTTCTCTTTTATCGGAACAAAGAACGCAGATGAGTGATTTTAAGTGCAGTATCTTAGTTTAGCAAAGTGGGAGTTTCAGGATTTGATTAGATTCATTCTATGGGAAGGTGAACTTAAAACTAGTTGAAGCTATGTTCTTGTGCTTTCATATTTTGTTTTGGGAAGATTTGCTTAATTGCATGATAAACTGAAGAATTTCTTAGCCTCGAGTGAGATGAAATCTTGGGCTACAGTAAATGTGTGTGTGTGTGGCTCCATATGTTCTCCATGTTCAATCTTTTAAGACCGTGTAGTGCTGAATGGTAACTGGCACTTGGCGTGCAACCATCGATCAATCAACTTGAGACTGCTCCAGCTAAGATCAGGCTGAGTGGATGGTTCAAGTGTTTTGTTACCGTAACTTGATTGCTCTTAGTTATCTCATATCTTATTAAACAAGTTCACTACTTTCCAGGACATATATTACATTAGATCTAAAACAATTATACAAAATTCACTATACCACAGCCAATCTATAGGCACAGAAAAAGGGTTGCTATAAGCCGCTATAGCGACCGATCATCGGACGCTATAATGTTATAGCGACCGATGCATAAGTCGCCGTAAGTGGCGTCGCTATAAGTCTATAACGTCCGATCGGGTCTATAGCGACCGATAGCCGACGCACAATTTATAGCGACCGATGATCTGTCGCATGTTATAGCGACCAATGATTTGAGGGTATAAAACTTTGTAGCGACCAATAATCCATTGCTATGAACGGACATGATTATATAATTAATTTCACATTAACCATATCGCTTTAAGAGCTTTAAGCTTGTTTCACATCCATACAAATTCTCATTACACATTAATCACAAAGTGTATAAACATATCTCATATATTTCATTGATGTCAACATTTATACAATTGTAGTTTGAATAATCTACAAATCACCTACGACACAGACCAAGCACTTCTAAAGAGTTCACTATACAGAAGGGTAAGCTTGTATATCATAGCTACCCAAAAGCTACAGACAAGGAATGCATCTTTGCGCCACGCCTTTTAGTCCATGTTCCATGATATGAGGAATTCTAATGGCCTGTTGACACACCATCAAGCATGCTGCTTACTGCACCTCCCACTAACACATCTGGAAAAAGGAAGATTGTGTTACCAGATATCTTAGGCAGCATAAGATCTTACAAGGAATTGATCTATGTACATTGGTTCATCATATCAATCACAAAAGATATTGTACATTGGCAAACAGATAAGTTGGAACAGAGGAAAATGTGTATTTAAAAATATCATTTGCTCAAACATAACAATGCTAGATATTAAGGTTAACCATGGCTAGACAAAATTGCATAAATAGACAAACAATTTACCATTCATTCAAGTCAGCGCAGCAGCCAGTATCTCCATCTCAAGCATTCCAAAAGGCACCACCAAATGGTAAAGTTCTGCAGGCAAAAATCGGATCAGTGCCAAGAACATCGAGTTGGAAGAATCAGAGTTTCTATAACTTGCAGATACAACACATATATTGGTCACTTAGAAGACCACAAACCAATTGTTATTTATATGTTAAGATTAATTTCCTCCAAAAACAAATTATGACCTGCATATGCTATACACTGCTTGAGCTAATAAGGAAATTAAAATAGGGAAAATAGGAAAAGTTCACCACACCAGCTGATAAAACATGTGCTATAGCAGGAAAAGACCAACCTTCCTATTCATATTCATATAGGATCAACCATATGAATCAATCTCTACAGTGGCCAGGGAAGAACTTCTATCCTCACCTCATGCAGTAGTGTCCCAATGATTACTTTGAGATTTCTAATGACAAAGCAATAAGTTTCTATTCTGAAGCTGTACAGATTTATTGCTTGAAAACATTTTTTAAAGGGCCATTGGCATGGTTGCATGGTGGAAATTTACAGAATACATCATAACACAACAGCAAACTAGACAACTTGTAACAGAGAAAAATAGTAAAGTTCATGGGGTCACTGAGCTTTGGTTGTCATAAGACATTGAAAAAGAAAATTAGTTCAGCACAAACCTGCTTGGTTCGAGGGTCAGGTACAGAAAGGAGGCACTTCATCCTTTCTGCAAGTAACTCAAACAGATATCTGCCAAACAAGAACCACCGTTACTAAGAGTACCAACACTGAGTTTATTATTCATAAGATAAAGTTATCTCAAGTTTTCATTGAAGCCAACATTTAGAAGTTTTATCATCTTAATCCATGACAGGTCATCAATACAAAAGGGAAAGCACACATACAATCTAGCACATTTACAGGTATCACAAAGCTGTAGCTATGAGTCTTAACGATTAATCAAGACCACTGCCTTAGTCAAAACACAGGACTAAAGTGGTGTTAATTTCAGATACCAGCAATTTTATCCGTTCAGCTGCACTAGGCACATGACCATCAGATATAAACTGAACTTTTTGATCCTGCTGCCAGCTTATAATTAGAACAGAGAGAAAGAGTTTGCTCAATTTTCGGAAATCCACTTCAATGCAGTGGCATGAAGCTTTATAATTAGAACAGAGATAAAATTAGCAACAAAGAAGGGCTAGTACTATCCAGTGTGCAGATTAGCTTCATCCCACAACAAATTAGGAACAAACTTGTGGTGTGGCTTAACAACAAATTCGCTGCATTTGACTTCCAGTCCATGTGTAAACAAGATATAGTCTGAAATCTTGGTGTACTTTTAAAATGTTATCACTTGACTGCAAGTGCACCCTAGTAAAATTTAATGGCTCTCACATCCAGCCTCATGTAGTGTGGCAATTTTACTTCGATCAGGAAGCGATGGAAAAAAATCTCTCTGAGGTGTTGGAACCTGGAACGCTGGATACTACCCCTTCAGATCCTCCCACACCATTAAAAACTGCGCAAAGGAAAAGAATGCATCGCACTTGTGAACGGTTTGGTTCAGTTCTGATATTGGGATCTCACAAGCCATAGAAAAATGAAAAGCATGTCGGACTGGGATAAACATTATGAGCTAAAAAGGACCAAAATGCATCAGATTCCATTCATTAGGGATCCACAGGATGACAATACTTACCTGGATACTTTCTGCACCGAGCCACCTCGTCAGATCCGCCCGAGCCACCTAGCCAGATCTCGCTGCCATCTGGAGCACTGACGCCGCGCGGCACCGGACAGCCACCATGCCCACGGCCTGGCCGCACGACCGCAGATTGCCTGGAGTATCTGGGTCGCACGCCGCGCCTCCATCGACTAGGGCTTCGCGCCGCGCCGCCGCCTGGCGACCCCGACGAGCGCACAGCTGGTAGGTGCTGCGGCATCGAGGACGGCGGCCCCGGCGAGCTCGCCTCAGTGGTGGAGAAGAGCGGCCCCCGAGGTCCGCGGCAGGTACGACGGGCCCGGCGAGCTCGCCCCGGCGATGGAGAAGAGCCGCCCCCGAGGCCCCATCGAGCGTGCACTGAGTCCGTGTGTGGCGGCTGGGTGGATGTGAGTTACGTACGGCTGCTGGATGGATGGGTGTGCTGGAGTCTGGACTGGAGACAGGGTTTTGGGTGTTAGTGTAAGACTGGTGGGCCACGCACTTACATTCCACGTTAGTGTGCTGGGCTAGATGGGCCCAACATAAAAACGGCCTTACAGACCGATAGTTGGACTCAAATACGTGTTTTCAGCGACCGATGATTTGACGTAATATATACAGCGATTGATGTTCCATCCATACGAGTAAATGTAGCGACGGATGCTGTGCTACAAATTTATAGCGACCGATAGTTAGACGTCGATGCTAAGTTTTAGCGACCGTTGTCTGATATTATAGATTGACTGTGGTACAGTGATTCATGGTTTGCACCGTAATTTATTATTTAGGTTCGTATTGTATATATGGGCTCATGTTTGGATTTGTTTTTTCGGTTTTATTTTTTCATTTTACTAATGCAGGCGGGCAACTATCCACCACAGTACGTCATTCGTCGGAGACAGAGAATCGCATTTTGACTGCCTTGTTAATCTTACTGTAGTAGTGTTGTTGCTACTGCGTCGTCCGGCCCCCATTGATTTTGTGGCAGTTTTCCCAACCTGCCCTCATATGGATCTCTCCACACAACCTCTCTCCATCCTCACAGACCTAGCCACACTGCAACCTACTCTATTTTTAGGAACGAGTGCAACCTACTCCTTATTGTGCCGCTGATGGTCATTTAAGTGAGGCGATCTACCATGATGATGGTAGCAGGCATGAGAGCTTGGCGGCAAACAGTTTCTTGCCATGATTGCACCGCCGCTCCCTCTTGTGCGCTGACTCGTTGAATTTGTGGTTGGGACAGACATTAGTGGGTCAAGGGAGTTTTTTGTGACTTTTTTTCTTGACGATGAGGAGAAGTGAAAATAATTAGGAAGAGGCAGTTTCGCTAATAAGAAAATTCAAGGAATTCATTATAATTTGCATTTCCAAAATTTTCAAAATACACTACTATAAAAATCTTATGTGTGGTGGGCACTATTGATTTTCCGTGGCGGGCAAAGGCATCTACCACGGTGCATTGTAAAGTCACGGTAAATCATGATTAACAACGATGGACTCTGATGCCCGCCACAGTTAATCGTTTTAAACAACAAAAAACCCCCACGAGCGCACCAATGAGCCCGTTCCCGAGGCAACCGGTGAGCCTGTTTTCAGCCTAGTACATAGCCGCCGCCATCACCGGATCTAGGTGTAGCCGGCCTCCTCCTCGCCAGATCTACGTTGGTGGTGGTCGAGCCTGTATGGGTGAAGCTAGATCCGTGCAGGATGAAGTCTGAAACATCCTCAATTTTCCACAAAAGGAAAATACACAAAATGGCGAATAGTACGATAGTTCAAAGCTCAAACCATCATATAATCCAGCAGCAGTTGATACAGGATCCATACATCGAATAAAAAGAGTATAATTATAGGGAATTATATAAATAGTCCATCGCCTCACTGGCGAAAAACATCAGAGTAGCAGCATCTGGAACAGCTGCCGAAGGCGGAAGCAACAATAAATCTCCAAAAGAAGCCTGAGCGTAGGAACGAGACGTCTACTCCTCATCGGTGAACTCGTAGTCGGGTTCACCTGCCAAGTAATTTTCAGTACGGTTTGTACTGGCCACATCTCCCACCCTATGCTTTGCTTTTGCTATGTAGTATTTGGTGAGATGCATAGGATATAATCAAGCGACCTAATATATGGCTGTGGTTTTCTGTGCAAGTAGTAACCAATATTATATAATATACTTCATCAAGTTTTAACCCATCTCATCCACATATCCATCTCAATCCCATCACCATCACACACATCTCACCCTCTCGCACTCAGTCGACAGGTCCAACTCCCTCTCGGAGCATGTCTCAGCGGCTCACAGCCGGAAGGGTAACACCAGAGGGGAGAATAGAAGGACTCATCTCACTACTCTCGAGAAGCGTGGGTCTTAGGAAAAAGCTATACCAGTGGCTCGCGGACTATATATATAGATTCATAAACTTTGCAGAGCATGTACTCCTGTAATCATAAGATCATTATCATCGGCGGTGCCTCGCCTAAGCTGATTCTGGCTCCTTTCTAACCGGTGTGATGCCACCCTACCACTCAGTACTGGGACATCCCGGATAGGTACCACCGGCACACTGAGACTATGAGACATAGAACCGGGCCCCCGAGGTCACTATGCTGTCTAAGGAGGGTGTGGGTCTCCATGCCTGTACCTCCCGACATTATCTGCTAACAACCTAGTAGTAGTGGCACCGTCCTAGCTAGTCAGACATCCGTCTCTCGCCCATACAAGAGCGAGTGGTGAGCACGTAAGTCCCAAAGTTCCGGTCCTCAAGAGATATCAGGTCCTAGGGGGATCAGATAAGATTATCTTCTCTTAGGGACTACAACAGTCCATGCTACAACAACACCTCCTACCCGAGGCTTCGCTCCACGAAGGTTCTCACCCCCGGGATCACCATATACCTCACAATGTGCCCGCCACAAGCACCTCACACGGGAATGCCCAGAACACATCCCCTAGCAAGACTCGCCCACATGGCTCATCGTAGAATTCTGTCCGATCGACTCAACCCTCAACACACACCCAAGACGCACGTAGCACTCTCCCCGAGTAAAGTGGCACCACGTGCCTTAACCATATAACCATACTCCCCACCACGCATCACATCACGCAGATATAAGCGTAGTAGAAGTAAAGCATCATAAGTAAATAAGCATGCATTTAGACTATCAGCGGGTGTGCAGGAGTAAGGCTGCGACAAGGTAAAAGCTCATCAAGCATTTCTACCATGCAAGCTATCATCAGGTGATATTCATAAATAAAGCACTAGCAACTAGATATTATGCCATGCGTAATAGGATCTAGGAGGTTGGATGGGGTGTGGCACCTGCGAAATCATCACCGAGCTCCTCCTCGTACTCGTAGTCGTCCTCCTCAAACTGCTCCTCTGAAACGAGACATAATAGCCGCGTTAGCGGCTCCTATAGAGTCAACACGAAGAATCAATAAAATTCAATAACTCTAAATGTACTCATACATAATCCTATGACGTAGATCTCATTTTTATGAAAATTTGGACACTTGGTTCATATTTTTCGGAGTTCGTATGAATAAGTTATGAATTTCTAAAGTTTATTCTATTTTCTAAAAAAGAAAAAGGGCAGATAAACCTGGACGCGACACGTGGTGGGCTCTGATTGGTCCACGTGGCACGCGGGTCTAGCAGATGTGGCGTGGGGCTGACTTCATGCTGTCATCAGCACTGGGTGGACTCGGTCAGCGGCTGACAGGTGGGACCCATGGTCAACGGTCACTGACAGGTGGGCCCGAGTCAACGGTCAACGTTGAGTGGTCGACGCTCAACGCTGACCGGGCCTGGGCAGGGTCGGGTCTGGGCCGGGTTAGGCCAGCCTAGCTCGTGAGGCAGCTGGCCCGGACCCGTGTCGGGCTCTGGTCGTGCCATGTTGCGGGCTAGAATCCAGGTGGGCTCGGTCTACGGTCGGCCGGTCCATGGACTTGGTGCATCCTGGATCGTAGGCAGAGTGGCTGCGTGGCAGGCTGCGGTTGGTCCAGTGTGGCCCTGCGTGGAAGACGTGGTGCACACAGGGCTAATCCCCATCTCTTCTCCCCGACGCGTGCAGACACCGACACGGCAGCGCTCGGCCGACGACGAGCGGTGAGGCGGCTCCGGCAAGCTTGGTGGTGGCTAAGGCACCACAGCGGTGATGCGAGTGCGTTGGTGGAGTCGTGACGCGTTCAAGGGTGCTAGGCTTGCTGGTGCGCGCACGACAGTGGAGCGAGGCGACGATGGTGCGGCTATAGGGCGCTAGGACGCGGTAGGGGTGGCATTGGTGAGCGCATCATGCTCGTGATGCCAAGGAAAACGAGGGACGCGCCTCAATTTGGAAAAATAGTTTCCTAGCAAGTGGCCAGCGGTGAGGTGCTCGGCGGTGGCGGACGGCAGGGCTCGGTCAAATTCGCCGACGGCTCATCATCTCCTCCTCCATCTTTTCCCGTTCTGAGCAATTCAGAGCTCAAGTTCCCACCTACGGCCTAACGGAGGCACGGCGGAGGCGCGTACGGCGGGTTGGCCGTGGCGACGCTCTGGCGGCCGGAGTCCAGGGAGACCGAGGCCGGCAAAGGTGCTAGGCCCCATCAGTGGTCCATGCCGGCTCCCTAACCATGTTAGCTACGCGTTCAGTGATGCGGCAGACTTACTCGTGGAGCTAATGAACGGAGAGGTGGCCGGAGAGAGCGGGAACGTGGGGGCTTACTGGTGGCGGCCATGGAGCGGGTGGAGGTAAGCTCACCTTCACACGGCGTCGATTCAGGATGATCCGGTGCGGCTGTGTCGGCTTGATGGAGAGGAAGAAGCGTGGGGCGACGGCGTGGGTGCACTGGGGCTTTGGGTCCTCCTCCTCCGATGGCTCGTGCAGCAACGACGACAGAGCTCACGGTGCTCGGCTTTGACTCCGGCGATGGCACTCCTCTCCTCCTCCCTTCTTCTTCCTAGCTTGGCAGCGAGTGAGCGAGGTGACCAGAAGGTTGCGCGGTGGGGGTAAACCCTAGCGGCGCGGTGCTCCTCCCTTCATAAGTGCGAAGGCCAGCGGTGGACGGTGGGGATCGGAGATCCCCATCAAGCGGCTGAGCGTGGCCGCGTGTTAGGGTTAGGGCTTCAGGGAAAGGCGCGGCCAGGTGGCTAGATGGACGGCGCGGAGCGTGGCCATACGCGGACGAACGGTGGAGCAGTGCGGCTGCCATTTCTAGCGTGCGGAAAAGGCAGGGGAGGTGAGCAAAAGAAGATGCTGACAGGAGGGGTCCGCGTGGCAGCGAGAGGGAAGGGAGAGGCACGAGCGTGGGCGATGGCAGGCCTCCTTGCTGGGCCGGTCGGCCTACTGGGCCGCAGCAACGCGGGCGAGCGGACGGCGAGCGGCCTTGCTGGGACATCGGCCAGTTGGGCCGCAGCGCGGGCGAGCCAGCGCGAGCAGACACGCGTGAGTGAGCGGCGGGGCTGGCTGGGCCGCGGTGTGAGCTAGGCCTGGCAGGCCGAGCGGCTGTGGTGGCCATGTTGGGCCGGCTGGCGGCTTGGGCTGCTTTCCCGCTTTTCTTTTTCCTTCTTTTTCTTATCCCTTTTTTATTTCTATTTCTTGACCAAGCAACCAATCAAGCCATGATTCTATGTTAGAGAGGTTAGTGACCATGGTGCACATACCATGGTAGGTCCACTAGGGTCTCAAGGTCATGATGGATCCATTTCCATGGTTAGTCGACATATATAGATACATGCGATAATAAGTTATTTGATTTTATTGAGCATCACATAAAATTGAATAAGATGCAAATCAGGCTCTGGTAAATTAAATGCAATGCTCATACTATCATTAGGTGCTACTTGTGCAACTATTGGGTGGTTGCCTACATGACACTCACCAAACATTGGTATACTTTAGAAAATTTTTTAAAAGTTCGTATTTTTGTTGTCCGGATTTTGGGGATGTTACAAAGTCGATCTGTGCCGCTGCTACCAGGCCTGCACGTGAGGCCACCGTCGCTGCTCCACAGGGGCTGCCACTCCATGGATCCATGTGGTCACCGCCAGACATGGACCCCCGCCACCACGGCTTCTGACGTCGTCGCCATGGATCCGTGCCATGAGGATCGACCCGACCGGAATCCACGTCGCCACCGTGTATGGGGTCCTTGCCATGTATACGTGCCATGGGGACTGACCCGACGCGACTCTACCGCCATCCGCCCTAGATCTGTGCTAGGGACAGCGCTTGTGCGAGAGAGATGTCGCCGGATGGAGCTGCTGCTTCACGCACCGCATCGCCGTCGCCGCAGGCCCCATGCACCGCGCCGCTCACCTACCCCCGCACCGCACTGCCAACGCAGCGCGCCATGGGAGACAGAGAGGGAACGTCGCCGGGCAAGGGTGGGAGGGGTAGTATGTCGCTGACCGCCATAGTGGGGAGGAGACAGAGCAGATCCATAGTGGTGAGTGGGAGAGAGAGTAGGTTGGCGTGCCGATGTGAGGGAGGGAGAGGAGGTTCGTGTAGGAGGGAACTGACGGTGTACGAGAGTGAGAGGGAGAGATGTGCGCGTGACGCTGAGGGGCTGTCCAAACTCCAACACTCAGCATATATATACACTGGCGTTGTCATAGATTTGTGGGTTGGGCTTGATTTATTGAGGCGGGCCTGATAACATGCCCGCAATGGTTAATAGGTTATTAACCGAGGTGGTCTTCCAGAGTGGTAAATAAAAAGTGTCTTCCTCCGTTGATCGGCGCATTAACCGTGACATGCAAAATTGAAACCCCACTTTGATTAACTTACTTTTAGCCGGTGTGTTGCAAAATCATTTGTGTAGTAGCGAGTAATCTGAGTCTCCTGAAGTTGCTTAACGTGCCCGTCACAAAAATATTCCCAACCGGCGCCGAGTCCTTTCTTTTTTTTAGACGACAAACCGGCGCCGAGTCGGGAACAAGAACAACCATAGCTCTGTACGCGAGATTATTATAGAAGAAGTATTTCTCCTGTATAAACAAGGCCCTAGCTCTGCTTTCAATAATAAAACAAAGGCCCTAAGCTCTGCAGAAGATCTGTGTTGTACAACGCCTACTATATTGCGGTGTGCTCCCTCGCCGGTCGCCATGGCTGTCGAATCCACCTCGCCGTCGTCAAGGTGCTTAAGGGGGACGGTCACTGCCATGCACAACTTCAAGGTGACAAACTACTCGGAGCTCGACGGAATCGGCATTGGCATCTACGTCAGCTCGAGAACCTTCACCGTTTGCAGCTGCGACTGGAGGATCGACTTCTACCCTGACGGAAGCAACATGGAGGACAGAGGTGCTCACTCCCTCCATCCTACGTTAGAGGAAGCGTGTCGGTCAAACTTTCTCAACTTTAACTAGATTTGTATAAAATACGTGCAACATTTATTTCTCTAAATAAATTTATTAAAAAAATTAGATTTAGAGATCTTTTCGATAATACTAATTACTTTGCATAAATATTTATATATTTTAATATATAATTATCGGTAGTTTGAAAACGTTGACTTATCAAAAAGCGAGAATGACATCTATTTTGGAACGGAGAGAGTATGTCTCAGCCTTCCTGTATTTTGTTAGAGGGACACCGGGTGTCTGTGCTGAAGCGACTTTCAGTTTATATTGGGCAATAATAGCGATCAAGTGATGAATCAGCAAATGGCATCCGCAATGACCTCTAAATCGGTTTATGACGACTGGAGCTCGCTACGAAAAACTCAAACTTTGTCTAGTGCCGTAGACTTTGCCGAGTATCAAAATGCGAGCACTCTGCAAAGAAAATCTTTGCCGAATATTGCACTCGTCAAAGATTTGTTCTCGGCAAATCATGCCTTTGCCGAGTACCAAAGGGTGCCAGGCACTCGGCAAAGACCCTTTTGCCGAATGCAACACTCGGCAAAGACCTTACTCGGCAAAAAAGGTGTTACAGTTGACAGCAAAGTCCACACACGCCGTTAACATTTTTTTAGAAAAATAAACTTTGTCGAGTGCCTCAGCCTGGCACTCGGCAAAGACCCTCTTTTGCTGAGTGCCAGGCTGAGGCACTCGGCAAAGCAAGTTCCTTCACCGAGTGTCAGGTTTGGCACTCGGCAAAGATTTGTTTTTTAATTTTGATTTCAAATTTTTTTGTAGTCCTTATATTTTGTGTTGACTGGAACAATAATGGCCTCTAGCGTTATGTTGTTGCTTTAGGCTTCAAAAGTCTGCATGTTTTATTGATCTATTACTATTGGTAGAACGTTTTTTTAAAAAAAACAAATTTTTTTGCCGAGTGTCTGGGAAGTGGCACTAGATAAAGAGTATTTTTTTAAAAAACAAATTTCTTTTTCGAGTGATTGGGCTATGGCACTAGGCAAAGAGTTTTTTAAAAAAACAAATTTCTTTACCGAGTATTACACTTGGCAAAGAAAAGTTAAAAAAGATGAAGACGGTGTGACGGCGGACTACGGCGTTAAATCTTTGCCGAATGTCATCCTGACACTCGGCAAAGTCTTTGCCGAGTGCCCGTGTTTTGGCACTCGGGAAAGAGTCTATTTACCGCGAATAGATACGTCTGGGCCTGTTTGCCGAGTGTTGCACTCGGCAAGTCTTTGACGAGTGTTGCACTCGGCAAAGGCTTTGTCGAGTGCAAAGCAGCCCTTTGCCGAGTACAAAGCAGCCCTTTGCCAAGTGCAAAGTAGTCGGCGAAGCCTGGCTTTCCCATAGTGGCTTCGTTAGGCTCATTGAGAAATCCAGCCTGCGGGAGTTTGTGCTTCGCAGTGGTGGACGCTTCACCATCAGGTGTGTTCTGATGATCAAAGAAGTGCTTCACACCAGCGAAGATGCACCATCGTTGTAGTTCCAAAGCCAAAGCAGCACCAGGACCTCACAGACATGCTAAAAAGTGGCGAAGGTGCTGACGTGATGTTCAGCGTGGGCGGACAACTGTTCCCTGCTCACAGGTACATCCTGGCCGCACCATCCATGGTGTTCAAGGCCGAGCTCTTTGCCGCGACGAAGGAGAAAGATGCGCAGCGCAACCCATCGAGATCCAGGATATGGATCCCGCAGTGTTTGAGGCACACCTCGTAGGGTTATGAGGGTGCTACGTTAGCCAGAAAATAAAATTTTTCGTCTCATAAACCAGGATTTACCGCTAGATATAGGTCACAGGATTACCACTAAATGCGCAGGTGCAGCGGAAGACTCGATGTAGTCGAACGCGTCGCAGCAGTGCCGTGTAGTTGCGTGGCCGTCCGTCAAGTACACCCTTCGCTTGCGGATCTCCCGTGCACGTTCCCGACCACGTTCATTTAGTCGCCGACCAGTCCAACTGGGCGCCGATCAGTCCAACTGGGCGCCGACCAGTTGCCGACCATCATGACCGACCAGGTCTGTCCCTGTGTCATAGATGTAGCACCTCCGAGGTATCACACATGTGTGGGAAGAAGCAATGTGCAACCGGACTGCTAGGTCCGCGAGGATCAAAGGCGTGAGCGCGGGGTGGACGGCGGCGGCTGAATAGATTAGATCAGATCAAGTCTGCCTCACCCCTACCCCATGCTTATATAGGCGTCACTCTGCAACCCCAACCTGGAGGCCCATCAGGAACCCTAAGCCTTGTCTAATCCAGGTCCAACCCAAACTAGACTTCCAACCCTTAAGCGTGCGACCCTATGGGTTCACGCATACATAGACATGGACCGAGTACTCCTACTCGACCAATAGTTGACAGCGGCCTCTAGCAAGATGTGAAAACTCCTATGCATACACGAAGATCATATCAGACGAACCACTACGACCATGTACAAGTTATTCCCTTTACCACTGATATATCTTTCAACTCGTGGGTTAACACTTAACCCGAGCACGTCCATGCATTTGTTGATCCAATCACTTGAGTGATCCAGTGATATCTCCCTCATACAGAGAGGGACAAATTCCATCTTGATTGTCTATGTCTCTTAGCATGCTGCCCGACCACCCAAAGACTATCTTTATAACTACCCAGTTACGGAGCAACATTTGATAATCCCTAAGTAGCTGTTTTACATCTTGAATACATACCACAATCTCAGGTCTAAGGACATAACGTACATGACGTGAATAGAGACAATCTCTTGTTGGGTCAGTCCAGCCTACATGTCTCACATGTGCCCACATTATTAGTTTGACATCTCCATGTCTATGACTTGTGAAACACGGCTACCAACTAATACATATGCTGGTCTAATATTCAAGTGTGTTCTCACAAGAACGCCGACCAAGGACAACTTTAGAATAACCATTCAAGTAATTGAGTTTCACAAATAATTCACATAATTGCCAATCAATACAAGTTGTCTATAATGGATATTCAATGAATACTTAATGCATGTCATAGATACAACCGAAATATCATCATCTCTATGATTACCTCTAGAGCATATTCCCAGCAGTCTCCCACTTGCACTAGAGTTAACCTGTAAGATGTCTAATCCCCATAGACCTCATGTGCGCCTCATGCTTAGGCTATGGAAGAGCTTTTGTCAAAGGATCTTCTATATTCAAATCTGTATGTATTTTGCATAGTTCGATCTCTTCTAGTTTCATAAACTGTCGAATGAGATGAAACTTCTGAAGTACATGTTTGTTCTTCTAGTGATCCCTAGGCTGCTTAGCCTGTGCAATCGCCCCATTGTTATCACAGTGTAATTTCAATGGGCCCGACGCATTAGGAAACATAGCAAGTTCAATGAGGGACCTCCTCAACCAAACACCTTCCTTTGCAGCTCCACCAGCCGCAATGTACTCGGTTTCTATTGTAGAATCGCTGACCGCTTCTTGCTTGGAACTCTTCCAGCTTACTGCACCACCATTTATTGTGAACACAAAACCTGATTGAGATAATGAATCATCCTGGTCAGTTTGGAAGCTAGCATCAGTGTAACCATTTACAACGAGCTCCTCCTCACCTCCATAGATTAGGAACACATCCTTAGTCCTTCTCAAGTACTTAAGAATGTTCTTAACTAACGTCCAGTGACTCTCACTAGGATTGGCTTGGTACCTGCTCGCAATATTTAGAGCATATGGTACATCTGGGTGAGTACATATCATGGTATACATGATGAAACCAACTTCTGAAACATATGGAACCTTACGCATGCACTCGCGCTCAGCATCAGTGGAAGGACACTGTTTATCACTGAACCGCACACCATGTGACACAGGCAAGAACCCTTTCTTGGACTGTTCCATATTGAACCACTTCAACATCTTGTCAATGTACGTGTTTTGGCTTAATCCTATTAGCCTTCTCGACCTATCTCTATAGATCTTAATGCCCAAGATGTATGTTGCCTCCCCTAAATCCTTCATAGAAAAACTATTATTCAGTGAAGTCTTTACGGATTGCAACATAGGAATGTCGTTCCCAATCAGTAATATATCATCCCACTTTCCTTCTTGTAAACACAAGGTTCTTCTTCATTCTGACGGAAGCCAAACCCTTTGACGACCTCATCAAAACGAATATTCCAACTCCGAGAAGCTTGCTTTAACCCATAAATGGATTTCTTAAGCTTGCATATCTTTCCAGCATTTTTAGGATCAACAAAACCTTCAGGCTATATCATGTACACGTCCTCTTCTAAATACCCATTTAGAAAGGTTGTTTTAATATCCATCTGCCATATCTCATAATCAAAATACACAGCAATTGCTAGAATGATCTGAATAGATTTAAGCATCGCTACTAGCGAGAAAGTCTCGTCGTAGTCCACCCCTTGAACTTGCCGAAAACCCTTTGCGACAAGCCGAGCTTTATAGACATGAACATTTCCATCCACATCCTTCTTCTTAAAGATCCATTTTCACTCCATGGGTCTAACCCCATCAGGTGGGTCAACCAAGTTCCAAACCTGATTTTCTCCCATGGGTGGTGTACCGACCACAGGTGGTTGGAATGTACCGACCATAGGTGGTGTACCGACCACGGGCATATCAACTTCTTCTGCTACATTACATCACTCGTTGGGTCATTCACTAATGACTCATCTTGAACCTCTTCAAGATATACCTTCCGACCACTCCTATCTCCTTTGAGAAACAAACATTTTGCTCTCTGATCGGTTATAGAAGTAATACCCTAAAGTTTCCTTTGGATATCCCACGAAGAAACATTTTTCCAACTTTGTGCTAGCTTATAAGATATCAACCGTTTGACAAAAGCTTCGCAACCCAAAACTTTTAGAAAAGACAAACTGGGATGCCGACCAGTCCACATCTCATATGGTGTCTTCTCCACGGACTTAGATGGTACCCTATTTAATGTGAAAGTGGCTGTTTCTAGAGCATATCCCCAAAACAATAAAGGTAGGTCCGATCGGCTCATCATAGACCGAACCATGTCCAAAAAAGTCCGATTACGACGCTTGGACATGCCGTTTCTCTGTGGTGTTTCAGGCGGCGTAAATTGTGGAACAATTCCATAACTCTTAAGATGATTGCTAAACTTGTGACTCAAATATTCTCCTCCACGATCAGATCGCAAGGCTTTAATTTTCTTGCCACGTTGATTCTCTACTTCATTCTGAAATTCTTTGAACTTTTCAAATGTTTCAGACTTATGCTTCATTAGGTAGACATATCCATATCTACTAAAGTCATCAGTAAAAATAATGAAGTATTGGAATCCTCCTCTAGCTATTGTGCTCAGTGGTCCGCACACATCAGTATGTATGAGCTCCAACAAGTCAGACTCTCTCTTAGGAAAACCTGTGAAAGGCGCCTTAGTCATCTTGCTAAGCAGGCAAGCCTCACATGTCTCGTAAGATTCAAAATCAAACGAAGTTAGAAGCCCATCAGCATGGAGCCTCTTCATGAGATTTTCACTTATATGACCCAAACGACAATGCCATATATATGTAGGAATTAACTCATTAAGCCGAGGCCTTTTAGCAATAACATTACAGACAGGAGCATCACCAAGATTTAAAATAAATAATCCATTCACAATGGATGCAAAAGCCACAAACATGTCATTCTTGGAGATCAAACAACCATTGTCTTTACTCGCAAAAGAATAACCATCCTTCATTAAACATGAAGGTGACACAATGTTTTGACTTAAGCTAGGAACAAAATAACAATTATTCAATTCCATGATAAATCCTGATGGTAGGTGAAGTTGCATCGTCCGGATGTTCAACGCAGCAACTCTTGTATTGTTGCCCACGCGGAAGCCAACCTCTCCCTTTTCCACGCTTCTACTTCTTATCATTCCCTGCATCGTATTGCAAATGTGAGCAACCGATCTGGTATCGAATACCCAGGAATTGACGTAGGACTTAGCGAGAAAAATGTCCATAACGTGAACGACAAGGGTACAAGTAGCAGTGATACCATTACCACCACCATCCTTCTCTAAGGACGCCAAGTACTCCTTGCAGTTCCTTTTCCAGTGACATTTCCCCTTACAGTAAAAGCAATCTGAATTTGCAGATGGTCTAGCCTAGGCAGTAGATGGGTTTGGCTTAGAGATCTCATCTTTAGCCTTGCCCTTCTTCTTCTTCTTCCAAGAATTGCCCTTTCTCTTGAACCAAGGCCTATTCTGGACCGCCAACACTTGGCTACTGCCGGCACCTTTCTTGATGTCGGCTTCTGCTGTTTTTAGCATTCCACACAATTCACTCAAGCCTCTCTCCGCCCCATGCATATGGTAGTTCAAGATGAAGTTTCCATAACTAGGTGGAAGAGATGAGAGGATAAAATCAGTAGCCAACTCTTGGCCGATTGGGAAGCCTAGCTTCTCCAACCTCTGAGTGTAACCGACCATCTTGATTACGTGTGGTATGACTGCTGCGCCCTCTGCAAGCTTGGTTTTCGCAAGCACTTTAGAGACATTGAACCTTTCAGTCCTGGCTTGCGTGCAGAACATCTCTTCAAGCGCCACGATCATATCGTTTGCTGAGTGGTTGTTATCGAACTACATTTGCATATCAGATTCCATACAAGCAAGAATAAGTCAACTCACTTCAAGGTCAGCATCTAATGCTTTCCTGTAAGCGGTTCTTTAAGCATAGGTGCATTTTCTTCAGGCTCATCTGGTAATGGGGTGTCTAGAATTTCTTCCTTTTCTCAGCCCTGAGAATAATTCTCAGGTTACGGATCCAATCTGCGTAATTTGTTCCATTCAACTTATCTTTCTCAAGAATTGAACACAAAGTAAATGGTTGATTGCGGGCAGCCATTTATCTATAACAAAAGTAATGCAAAATACTAAGACAATGTATCTTGAAGAGTAAATCATATCAAATAGACTTTACTCCCACTAAAATCAATATCCCTCAATTGATACTTAGTGATTCAAGACCCACAACTAACATCCCGACCAGTGAGCTTTAGCATCATCGTTGGTCGGTATGGTAGATCAGTAAGCAACACCTTGCTAATCATATCTCATATGACTCTTGTTGTTGGGCCAGCATCTCTATGCCGAGCACTCAACCTTCCCATGCTTCAAGATCCCTAACAGTTAGGATGACCTTGTTCAAGTAACCAAACCTTCTTGCAGTAAGTATCCAATACAAACCTGTCTAGTTCAGAAAACCAGTGGCACCCTAATTTCATAGACCCACCACCGATTGTATAAGACTTGTGACAGTGCAAGGTTTGGGGAAGCATACAACTTAAACATTGTTGAGGGATTGTTCTACTTCACTACCGCATGAACGTAGACAAAACATTATAGCATGTGAAAGTAGAACACAGTAAGAATGACATAAACACAAATATGACTTGGTATAGCCCATTGTTCCTTTGAGATCTCCATCTCAATGTCAATCTATTCGTCATGGTGATCTCCATCTCCATGGTACGTGTATGTCATCCATCTGTGGTGCATCCGCCAAGACTAGCAATCACTACCATGAATTAAAAATTTACATAGGCACGGATCATCACAGATTGGCACGCAGGCCATTACATCAAATTGACAATATCTATAAGGCTCATGCCCATATTGTCCTCATGACGTGCAAGCCATAAATTAATTTCATACATGCATCTCATGCACATAAGGGCTATACCAGTCATGAATTTCTGCAAAACAGAGTTAGCCGATATAGACGTCTAACGTTGCAAGGCCTAAAACTTTTCTAGGCAGCCCAGTGTCCGGTAATAGATCCCATCTGCTACCACCGCACATCGCATGTCCTTGGCACTTGACCTAAGGCTCAATTCGATCAATTTGATTGATCACAAACTCGCCATGACTGGTTTTACATGTATCACTTAACTCGGATGGCGGAATCCCGACTGGTACGACTAGATCGTTACGAGACCAACGTGGCAAGACAATGAACCAAGATCAGAGACTCATATACAACTGCACATATCACCATATGCCCACAGCCAGACCTATAACAAAGCAACTACTGAGCTGATATCACTGTAGGGTTATGAGGGTGCTACGCTAGACAGAAAACAAAACTTTTCACCTCATAAACCAGGATCTACTACTAGATATAGGTCACAGGATTACCACTAGACGTGTAGGTGAAGTGGAAGACTTGATGTAGTTGAATGCGTCGCAGCAGTGTCATGCAGTTGCGTGGTCGTCCGTCAAGTACACCCTTTGCTTACGGATCTCCCGAGCACATTCCCGACCATGTTTAGCTAGTCGCTGACCAGTCCAACTGGGCGCCGACCAGTTGTCGACCATCGTGACTGACCAGGTCCGTCAATGTGCCATAGATGTAGCACCATCGAGGTATCACACACGTGCGGAAAGAAGCAATGCGCAACCGGACTGCTAGGTCTATGAGGAGCAAAGGAATAAGCATGGGGTGGATGACGGCGGCTGAATAGATTAGATCAGATCAAGTCTGCCTCACCCCTACCCCTTGTTTATATAGGCGTCCCTCTGCAACCCCTACCTAGAGTCCCATCAGGAACCCTAAGCCTTGTCTAATCCGGGTCCAACCCAAACTAGGTTTTCAACCCTTAAGCGTGCGACCCTATGGGTTCACGCACACATAGACATGGACCGAGTACTCCTACTCGGCCAATAGTTGACAGTGGACTCTAGCAAGACATGACAACTCCTATGCATACACGAAGATCATATCAGACGAACCACTACGACCATGTATAAATTATTCCTTTGCCACTGATATATGTTTCGACTCATGGGTTAACACTTAACCCAAGTACGTCCATGCATTTATTGATCCAATCACTTGAGTGATCCAGTGATATCTCCCTCATATAGAGAGGGGCAAATTCTATCTTGACTATCTATGTCTCATAGCATGCTTCCCGACCATCCGAAGACTATCTTTATAACTACCCAGTTACGGAGCAGCGTTTGATAATCCCTAAGTAGCCGTTTCACATTTTGAATACATACCACAATCTCAGGTCTAAGGACACAACGTATATGACGTGAATAGAGACAATCTCTTATCGGGTCAGTCCAGCCTACATATCTCACATGTGTCTATATTATTAGTTTGACATCTCCATGTCTATGACTTGTGAAACACAGCTATCAACTAATACATGTGCTAGTCTAATATTCAATTGTGTGCTCACAAGAATGCCGACCAGGGATAGCTTTAGAATAACCATTCAAGTAATTGAGTTCCACAAACAATTCACATAATTATCAAACAACACAAGTTATTTATAATAGACATTCAATTAACACTTAATGCATGTCATATATACAACTAGAATATTATTATCTCTATGATTACCTCTAAAGCATATTCCCAATACTCCTGCACTTCGTCTACGCAGCCTCCTTGCCAAATGATGATTGCGATGACAACAAAAACGTGGCAATACAGCACCTCCAATCGGTATGGGCTTGACAGGTTAAGGCTCCTGTGTGAAGCAAAGTTGTGCCGAGATATCGATGTGCAGACGGTGGCCACAACCCTAGCTTTAGCAGAGCAACACCACTGCACCCAGCTCAGAGGTGCCTGCATTGGGTTCATAGCTTCGTGGGACGTGCATGGCGACGTCATCGAAACCGACGGGTTCAAATATCTCGTCACTAGCTGCCCTGCAATCATGAAGGAGATTTTGGACAAGGTCGCTGCCGCGTGGAGCAACATGTAGTGTCACTGAAATATAGCTCAACAGCAAGCAGGAATACGTACTGCGCCAGTGATACGTATTAATTTTATTCGATCACCGAAATATAGCTCAGCAGCAAGCAACAACAATATTCGATCACTTTCCATCATATTAATTCTATTGCTGGAGTATCCATTGCAGCTCCTATTGTATCGGAAGAATGTGCGCCAGTGATACACTGCTACAATGAAATTTTGAAGAATCCATTATGTTTTAATTAGCATTGTTTGTCCTTCAGTTTTCTTTGTTCTTACGTTTTTTTTTTTGATGAGAAACTACGGAGGGGAGAGCTTCCCCGCCTTGCATATATTAAGAATGAATGAGGAGCATGTTTGGTTACATAATAAGACGATACAGGTCGCCTTGCACAACCTTACACAAAGCGTAAACAAGAACGAAGAAAAGAGCGCCACTGACGGAGGCCGGCCAGCATGGAAGCAGCACGGAAGCGCCCTTCCCAAACTGTCAGATCATCACACACACGAACGATTACTTCACGGGGAGCTGTCTTTCAAAATGTCCCCATTCCTCGCGTCCCAAAATATCCAAAGTAGTGTCAACAGCACCGACGGCCAGGCTTCCTGATTTTGCGGGCAGCCGGGCGGCAACGTCCAAATGTTTGTGTCAGCAGCTTCAGCGAGGAAGCCGAAGCCCAAAATGTTCCAGACATCCTTGCTGATTTTGAGTCAAAGAATACATGCCTCCGGTCCTCTTCCGGAAAGCTGCACCGGCCACACAATGAATTCTCCATAACGTGTTTGGAAAACAGATTACCTTTGTGCTTAACGCCTTAACCTGTCTTTGAAGTACAGTTACGCAAAGATCTTTACTTTGTTTGGCACTTCTGACCCCCAGATCCATCTGCCATGGAAGTCTTGCAGCGACTGTGAAGGAGCTAGCAGGGGGTAAGCGTCCCTGGCCCTGAATGGCTTTCGAGTGGATGTCAGTACCCGCACGTCCTTTCCTTCTCGTAGATGCACCTCCTGCAAAATGGACATGAGAGATGCAAGCTCATCGCTGGCAGCTCGTGTTAGCCTTGGTCGCAAGCGTATATCAAACCCGCCCCGGAAAACCTGCTGCACCGAAACGTTAGCCTTAATGTGTGGGAGAACAACGCAGAGTGGGTGTGAGCAAGGGGGCAGGCATCAATCCAGTGATCACGCCAGAAGGAGGTGGAAGAGCCATCGCGGACATCAACCTGAGTGATCGATCTGTAAGTGGTGAGCTCACTGTTGATAATACCCCAAAGGTAGGAGGTGGAAGTAGAAGGATTTTCAAAAAAGACTGGATCATTCAGCAGAAGCCAGTCACGCCATGGAGTTTGGGCACCAGTGAAGAGTTTGTCCACAAATTTCAGCAGCAGGCATCTATTTTGCGTCTCAAGGTCTTTGAGGCCAAGGCCACCGTTCAACTTTTCTGTGCACACCCTTTCCCAGGCAACTAAGCACTTGGATCCATGGCATGAATCCTCCCCGGTCCAGAAAAAAGCGCGGCGACGATGATCAATAGTACTGATTACCGTTTTGTGCAGACCCATAGACGTCATGAAATGGAGAGGGAGGGCACTAAGCACAGCCGAAGCAAGGGTAAGGCGACCAGCGCAGTTGAGGAGGGAAGCACGCCACCCAGACAGGTAGCGGTCACAGGCGGCAAGGATCGGTTGACAGTCAGCAACTAAAATTTTGTGAGGAGAGAGGGGGAGACCAAGGTACGTCTGAGAAAAGGTAGACACGTTAGCACCAAAGAGCTCCGCAAGGTGGAGTGCTTCATTGGAAGACAAACCGAGCGGGAGGAAGGTGGTTTTGTGATAATTGATGGAGAGACCCGTGGCCAGCTCGAAGTCCTTGAGGGTGTTCTTTACTGACAGAATAGCATCCGGTGTTGCCTGGAGGAAAATAAGCGTGTCATCTGCGTATTGCAAAACGAGGCAAGGTGAGTCAGGGAGGAGGGAATGAGAAACATTAGAGAGGAGGTGGGGTTGATGAAGAAGGCGCAGAAGCACATCCGCAACAATGATGAAAAGATACAGGAGAGGGGGTCCCCTTTTCGTAAACCGTTGTGACAAGAAATCAATTTGCCTGGATCACTGTTGAGGAGGATCGATGGCAGTCTTTCCGGTGTGAAGAAGTTCCAACATCCATCCACACCAACGGTCCGAGAAACCACGGCAAGTTAAGATCCGGAGAAGGCTGTCGCAATTCACAGAATCAAAAGCCTTATGAAAGTCCAGCTTAAGAACGATTGTAGGAGCTTTCCGACAGTAGCAGCAATTCAGAAGATCAGCAGCATAAACAAAATTATCCGCAATGTTACGGCCCAGGACAAAGCCAGTTTGATCCGTGCTGATTAGAGAGGGAATGTGTGGCTGTAGACGCATAGTGAGAACTTTGGACAGCCCCTTAACAGCACAATTTTGAAGGCAAATGGGGCGAAATTCCGAAGGCATGCAGGCCACCTCCTTGGGGAGCAGGACTAGGTGAGACCTGTTGATGCGCTCATCACATTCTCTTGCATTTTTGTGTGGATATATACTGAAACTCATCACATTCTTCGGCACTATCGCGATATGCATTATTATCGATTGAATATGATTGGCTGAGGTAGGTTTATGGCTTCTCCCAATGTGCTTGGTGCTAATATGGAAACGGATGGATTCAAACATATCGTCCATTCACTACCGGATTCTGCTTGTTTGTCGAGTGCCGACGGCACTCGGTAAAGCTTGCTATACACTCGGCAAAGGCTTTACCGAGTGTAGCAAAGACCTGTCCGCAAAGAAAATATCGGCAAAGACTTCTTTACCGAGTGTCATGTGTCGAGCACTCGGCAAAGACTTTGCCGGGACTCGGCAAAGACTTTGCCGGGACTCGGCAAATATAAAAGTTAAAAAAACCAAAAATAATAGAATTTTTTTAATTGGAGAAGGAACCCACTGGGTGGCCCCCACCAGCCCCTAGCCATGTTTTTTTCTTAGGATTTTTGCACACTTTGTCGTGATGGGGATTCGAACCCGCGACCTCTCTCTCACACGGTTTCTGCCTTAACCAGAGCACTATAACATCACATTTGTTTATAAGTAGTTTTAGTTCCCCACGTATTATATCAAACCGAGTGTAAATTGTTTTTTTAATACCCTAAACGAATTCAAATCAAAACATTGTCAACTATAAAGTTTCATAACTTTTTGAGATCTACACTTTTTGTTTAGAAAGTTTTTCCATCCGAGGCCGTTTACAAAATTCAAATTTAAAATTTGAGAAATTCAAACGCTGGTTTAGCATGGCAAAATGAATTCAAATAAAAAGGTTCTAAACTATAACTTTTCGAGATTTATAAACCTTATTTTGGGTATTTTTCCATTTGAGGTCATTTAAAAATTCTTATTTTTAATTTTTAAAATTCAAACATAGTTTAACATGGCAAAGGTGAACTTAAATAAAAAAGTTTTCAACTATAATATTATAACTTCTCAAGATTTACAAACTTTTATTTGGGTGATTGATCATTTGATCATTCGAAGTGGTGGTTCTAAGAATATTTTCCTCTTATACTTCGTAAACCTAAAGGGAGATACGTAAGATTTGTGAATAAATTTATTTTTATTTTATCAAATAAAGAAATAACCAAAATAAACTTTTTAGACCTTGATGAGTTAAACAACTTCGTAGTTAAAAACTTTTTCATTTGAATTCATTTAGAGCTCCAAAATTTAATTTTAAATTTTCTTTACCGGATGTGTTTTGACACTCGAAGAAAACTTCTTTGCCGAGTGAAAAAAAGACACTCCGCAAAGAGGTTTCTTTGCCGAGTGTTTTCTCTTTGCCGAGTGCCCGAAAGAAAACACTCGGCAAAGAAAAAACACTCGCCAAATTATGATTTTTTGGTAGTGATTTGGCTAAATGAAAGAATGTCTAGACTGTTAGAAATACAAGAGTTTAGCCACAGGATCTCTAATCTAGTTACATAAACACATTAGCGGATTCATGATTGACTAACCAGAGTCTTCACAGTGGTTCGTGTAGTCGAAGCAGAGATCAAAGATGTAGCAGTTCACCTCCGATCCACCGTTGCCACTTCCTGGCACAGCCCAATCTTGATCTGGAAAAGAGAGGGAGATGGCGCCGGTGGCCTTCAAGCTGATTCGACACAACTTATGATCGGTGAGTGGTTTTGGGAATAAGTGGACATCCTTATGCATGCGTTGGCTTACCTGTCCCAAAGGGAAAAAACAAGCGGTTCCTATATACAGAGATCTAAACTTATTTGAAGAATAGTAATGTTGATATTTTTCTTTATAATAGTCACCTCCTGAAAAGATTTTGATTCCCAAAAAGCGAGATGCATTTTTTTATGAAACAAGGAATACTGGGCTGCTTCGACTCCAGGGCTCTATGCTCAAGTGGCCTTGTTCTTTATCTGAAAAGAAGGAAAGGAAAACAAATAGAAAACTTGTTCCAGAGAGATGCATGCCCCTGCGTATCCAGATCCACAGCCGCCGCTGCCACCTCCCCTCGCAGATCCAGACCAAAGCAGCAAGCACCATGCCGGCGGCGCTGTTGGAGGCGCTCCTCGAAGAGGTGCTTTTTCGCTTCCCACCCGATGACACGGCGAGCCTCGTTCGTGCAGCCCTCGTCAGTAAGCGGTGGTGCCTTCTCATCTGCGGGCGTGGCTTCCGGCGCCGGTTCCACGAGTTCAACAGCACGCCGCCGTTGCTGGTCTTCGTCTGCCAGCACCTCCCTACTGAAATACTAGAGCACTTCTTCATCCCCTCGTCGTCATTTCGCCCCGGCCAACACGTGGACCGCCGCAACTTGGAAGCCGTCCACTCGTGCCACGGCCGCGTCCTCCTGCATTCTAAGCCCACCGGGGACATCCCGGGGGATCTCTTCGTGTGGGATCCCATCACTGCCAAGCTGCGGAAACTGCCCAGCTGGCAGCTGCAATTGGATGCCACGTATGTGGATGGGAACGGGGATGCAGCCGTGCTCTGTGCGACGGCTGCGACCACCTTGACTGCAACCATGCCCCCTTTTTGGTCGTCTTGGCGGGGATTGACATACATGTGAAGACGTTCGTTTGCGTCTATTCATCGGAAGTCGATGGGTGGAGCGAGCCCAGCTACGCTGGCCAACGGTCTGACTTTATTGAGAAGGGGAGGAGTGTCGTTATCGTCAGTGTCGCATACTTCAAGTGTCTCACCATTAGCACACAAGAACCTGGAGGCCTCAAGTATGATTTTCTGACACAAGAAATCTCTTCGATTCACGTACCAAGAGTTGGGATCATGAAACACATCGAACACGAGTACATTGTGCTAATGGCTATGGAGGATGGTAGGCTAGGAGTAGCAGGCATGCAGAACCGGTCCACAATGTCCCTGTGGTCAAGGAGGGAGCATGGTACTGATGAAGATGCAACATGGGCACAGAGCAGAGTCATAGAGCTTGATACTGTCATCCACAAACACCTCAAACGGACGCATGTGGTTGCCTTTGTAGATACCAGAGCTGGCGGCGGTGTCATTTTCATTTGGTCATGTGGTATGCTTTTCTCTCTCAATCTCAAGTCAGGGAGCAGCAAGCTGGTAGGAGAGCTTTGGTCTAGATTGCATAGTTCCCTACGTGTCCTTCTGCACTCCAGGTACATATTATTTGATCAGTTTCTTGTTTTGCCATTAAATTGCGCGATTATATATTATTTACCGTATAAACACGAAAACATGGTCTCTGAATATATGCAACCAAAAAGCAAATGATTGAATAATGTGCTAATCAAAGTGTGATTTCCAAGTAGAAACTGGTGGATTTACTCCTACCTATTTATTTTTCTGTTCTTATTACGGGACTTATACTCTGTTTAGAATGTGTTTTGATGCATTACATGAGGTTCTACCGCCTTAGAATGCGATTTTATGGACACTGATATTTATGACCCTTAAGTTCCAGGTGTTGGTTCTAAATAAAAGAAGTCACTTACTATATCCTCACATATGTTCAATGAGCTACAACTCTAATTTGTCATAATCAACCTATAGTTTCTGGTTCTGACCATGCCAGACTTCAAAGGTATGTTATGATAACAAAACTCCCAGCATTCGGCAAGACATATTTACAGTCGTGTTAGACTACCAAAATTATTATTCCTAGAATCCTAATACCCTATGAACAAGCAGCTTTGCATACTTACAGAACCATACTACCCTAGGTCTCTGTTTTTTGGGCGACCAAATTGGGTCGGACTGTTGTGCGTGCCTCTGAGCCACCATTACACAGCTAGCTGCTAGCTGGGATACAATGACACCCGCAGTGAGGACTAGGCGATTGCCACCATGTTCAGGTCAAAGATGTTTCATTTTCTTGTTCTCTGAATCCTACATGTTTTTTCCTTGTTACTGCCCTAATGGAGGGTTCCTTGCTTTGTTTTCGCAAGTGATGTTGGAATGTTGCACAGGCGATTTGAGCAATTTGTGGCTTGTGTTCTATCCCTTCTGATGGCACGAGTTTTTTTTCTAAATGCTTCTGTAGGTAGATGGGTAGATGCTAGCTTGTCCTGGTTCTCTACCTCATACTCAAGATGTTGCAGATCCAAGATGTTCAGAAGAATTATTTGCAGAACTTCAAATTTTTCTCCGTCTCTGTAATAGGGAAGCTTGGCCACTTGAGAAGATAGTGTATTCAGACAGAATTATTTGTAGAACTTCAAATTTCTTCTCTAACTACAATAGGATTGGCTACTTGAACACTGAGCCTGGAGAACACCAGAAGGTCTTATCATTTAGGCAATATGGATTGCATATTTGGGTTATATAGAGTTCTTTTCTTAACAAAGCATTAACGACATCTTCCCACATATGGCTCCATATCCTGATTTTTGTCTTTGACAAGGATCCTCAAACAATAAAATTTTGTGCGCCATACATCGACAATCAGTTTTATTGATATTATTACTAATTGGATGCTAATGCCGAGTTTATTAAATGGGTCACTTCTTTCTACTTGCTAGACGTTGGCAACGTCACCGTCTATGATCATATCTCCACTCTGTCGAGCAAAAAACGAGTTCAGCAGCAATAGTGAGCCCTGCTTAAACAGCAACATGTTATCAGCACCAGTAACATCATTAGTGGGTTTTGAAGAGTGATAATTGGTTATTATAAATGGAATTTTGTGAACATTGTATTCAAAGAATATGTTGTGATAATATACAATGTTTGAATTTTAAATTACTATCATATTATTTTATTCCCGTTGCAACGCACGGGCACTCAACTAGTAATAAACCAAGAAGGAAATTTTTAAAGATCCTCTTTCTTGGGTATACTCTTTCTTGGGTATGTCTGAAAGATCCAAACTGAATCAGGACTATACTCTCGTTGTGCATGCGAACTTGAGTTTTCTATCAAATTATGAGAATAATGATATTAATTCCTCTTATGTTGAAGAATGACATCAAATTTTTAAACTCTATTCAATTTGTCTGTGGAAATTATCTTCTACTATTACATATGAAACCAAGGATAACTTAGAAACTCACAATACATGCACACTCACCCTCATAAACGCAAGCAAGCAACCTATGAGCATCTTTAAAGACTTGGTTATCAATTTCTCAAGATTGACGAAGTCACACAGGTACCGTGTGTGCCTACCGACAGAAATATTGCCTACCACTAAAAAGCACAATGTCGTTAAATCTAGTGCCAGGGGAGTTTGCCTTGTCAACACCGGTTGCGGCAGTGGAGTTGAGCGCATCCGCGCTAGTGGTGGGGGTGGGGCGGGGTCACAATGGCCACGTTGGTGTAGTACTGTAGGCGCACGGGCGGTGGCAGAGGTGCACTGGTGGTGAAGGGAAAGATGACAACTTTAATAATGCTACCCCACAGCTGTCTCCAATATCTAGCAGTGTCAAGCTCAACGGCCTATTAAGATTTTTGCTTACATTTGAATCAGTTTTTGTTTATCTTAGAATTCAAAACGGCCGCACGCAACACAGTAAATTGACGAGGACGCAAGGAGTCTGTATCTTTTTTTTTTTGAAACCAACCGATTAATCTGTATCTAGCTATCTGCAACATTGACCGGCCAGTGCAGTTGGCTTTTGAAATATGGCTTTTCAGTTCCAATCTCACTGTTTATGGGCCTTTGAAGTAGCACCCTACAGCGGTTCCATCCGGACGCCACTCAGTCCAATGCCTTTCAGGGTCGAGATAGGAATCAAAGGCCTCAAGGTCAGCCTTGGTGTTGTTCGTGAATCATGATCCCAGTTCACACATCCAAATTATAGTATTTGCACGGAATGTTAAACGCAGTAGTAGCTTATCATATATGTCAGAACTAAATTTCCTTCTTCACTGTAAAAGCAAGAGAGAATTTCCACAACCAGTCAGAGTTTAAAATTTCATGACATACTTTCATACAAGAGGAATGAATATCATTCTCATAATTTCATTGCAAACTCAAGTTGCCAAGCACAAAGAGAGGGTAGTCCTGATTCAGTTTGAATCTTGCAGGCAAACGAGGACAAGAAAGAACGAGGTACTAAACTCAGAATATAAAGCGACTACTATTGGTTCCCTGATACGAATGACCCACAAAGCATTTAGCCCTGTGCAACAAGACCAGCAGCAAAACACAGAATTCTTGGTTCAGAAGACCTTGCACACTTATAGTTTGTGCTTCTCTTGTGCACTTTGCTCACGGACTCCCAGTACTGCAGAGAAAAAACACAAAATATGACCAATCGATGGCAATAATGATTAAACAAAAGCAATCATAAGTTTGTTTTTTCGACAGGATCTGTGTTGCAAGTGCATATTTGAAGTATTTTAGTTATTTCAGACAAATGTTGCAATTGTTTCGTTGCTGAGCATGCCATCCCGTTCTGAGCATGGTTGTCATGGTGCCCTGAGCTTGGATGGGAGGCCATCTCAGACCTTTAACGAGTTGTCATCTTCGAGCTTGGAGTTCAACATTGATACTTTTTAGACAAAGGGGATGCTACCCCCAGCCTTATGAGAAGGCTTAAAGCACAGGGCCGTGGGTTTGAACCCAGGTGGTCAGCCTCACACCTGGAGGAACCAACCAAACGAGCTACGGCTTGTTCCCTGACTTCAACATTGATATTGCTACAGGTGTCAAAGATTTGGCTGAAGCTCGACAACATTTAATGATTTTGATGTTCAAGATAAAAGATACAGAAGAGATGTGGAGCATGCCTCTGCAATATGGAAAAACCTGCTGGTGTTGCAAACGATAAAATTCATCTGGAGAGCATGTCTTATAAAAGTATTCGGAACCTTTGTGAAATTCAATAGATGATATCAGTTCCTAGCCTGAGCAAATCTAGTAGAGCACAACCTCTGTATTCTGAGTTTCTGAACAATATTTTTATTTTTATCGGTATTGCCAGTCAAAGGCCTCAAGGTCGAGTGGTGTTCGTGAATCTTGAATCGTGGTCCTAGTTCACACGTCCTAATTATAGTATTTCCTGGGAATGTTAAACGAAGCAAACAATTGAACTATATTATGCAAAACATTCGAGTTACTACCAGATCCTTCTTCCCTGATTCCTTATAGAAGTAGGAAGAGAAAATTTGGACAAACCGTCAGAGTTTACAATTTCATGACATACTTACATACAAGAAATGAATATCATTCTCATAATTTGATTGCAAACTCAAGTTCCCAAGCACAAAGAGAGGAAAGTCCTGATTCAATTTCATATTGCAAAGGAGCCCAAGAAGGAACGAGCTACTAAACTCAGACATAAAGAGACTACTGATTGTTCCGTGATACGACTGATCCACAAAGCATTTATCCCTGCACAACAAGAGCAGCAGCAAAAACACAGAGAATTATACTATTTATTATCTTACTCCAGACTAGATGTCTGTCCTAACAATTTCCTTCTTGGTTCAGAAGACCTTGCACACTTATAATTTGCGCTTCTCTTGCACACTTGTTTCACTGGCTCCTTGTCCCTCCTTTATAGAGACTGCTCCCAGTAATGCAGAAAAAAAAAACAAAATATGACCAATCAACGGGAATAATGATAAAACAACAGCCATCAGATTGCCTCCAGTGGCCTACCAAACAGCATTAGGACGAAATGAAAGTAGCTAGTCCAGATCTAGGAACATCTCATTTATATATATGTATGATGTTATTAAGAGACATTAGATTACCAGAGATTATATTACAGTACGGAGAAACATATATCAAAACATTGGCATGGGCCGAATATTTGGGTTGTAGAAGCTCATGCAATGCAGGTATAACCTTGTACATTTCTCTCCAGCAGTATAGATATAGCATCTACACATTCTAAAGATAGAATATATGTCCTAAAATGAGAACAGAAAAAGGCAGGTAGGACTAATCCACCTGTTTTTACAAGAGATTCAGAGATCATACTTGGATTAGCACATTGTTCAATCCAATGTTTTCTGAGCGCAAATATGCTGATTGCAGAGACCATATTTTTGTATGATTAAACGGTAGAGAACCATTGTGCAAATTAATGGGAAACCTAGAAACTGACCAAATAGGTACCTGGAGCACAGAAGCTCATGAAAGGAACCGCTCGACTATCGCAAAAGCTCTCTGGTACCACCTCGGTGCTCCCAGACTTTAGATTGAGAGAGAAAAGCCTATGATCATTGGTCGACAACAAAACAATGACTCCTCCAGCTCCGGTATATCCAAAGCCAACCACATTGGCCCATCTGAGCTCTGTTTGGAGTAGCTTATTAAGGTCTATGACTCTGATCTGTGCCCATCTTGCGTCTTCATCAGGACCATGCTCCATTGACCACAAATGTAGTTTGGCCATTTCAGGAGTGAAGGCAAATCCTAGTCTCCCACCCTCCATAACCAGTAGCGTGGCCTGCATGTGGAAGAGTTTCGGGAGCACACCAGGTAATGGTATGCGAATCCCAGACAACTCTCGTCTCAGCAAATCGTACTTGAGGATAGCAGGTTCGCCGGGTCTCATCTTGAAGTAGACTGCACTGCCGATGAGGACGCTGTTCCCCTTGTCAAAATAACAATGGCGCTGCTCGGCTTAGACGGGACCGCTCCACCTACCAGCTTCGGATGAGTCGACGCAAAGGAAAGTTCGGCCGTTCCGGTCAGGCCCCACAAACACGACGATGGTCGCAACCGTCGTCAGCCACCGTGCTGGCGCAGAGCACGGCCGCGTTCCCCTGGTCACACGAGTAGGGTGAATACAGTGGCCATCTGGGCAGTCTCCTCAGCTCGTCCCCGATGAGATCCCACACGAAGAGATCCTCCTCCGGATCGGCCACGGCGCCTCTCAGCACGGAACGGAGGAGGACGCGGCCATGACACGAGTGCAAGGCCTCCATGCAGCGGAAGCGTGGGTCGCCATGGTGCCGCGGCTTGAACGATGACGTTGGCACGAACAAGCGGTCCGACGCGGCACGTTCGCTTACCCACACGAAGCCCAGCAGCTTTGGCGCGCCGTGGAACTCGCGGAACCGGCGCCAGAAGCCACGCCCGCAGATGAGGCGGCACCATTGCTTGCTAACGAGGGCCGCGTGCACTAGGCTTGCCGGGTCATCGGGTGGGAAGCGGAGAAGCACTTGTTCCACGATCTCCTCCGGCAGCGCCGTGTCAGCACTGTCTCAACCTGCGGCTTGCCAAACGATGAGTCCAGGCTGAGGAAAGCAAGCAGGCTTCGCCACGGCCCAAGCGTGTGGCTCGGCCCAACAAGAGGGTAGCTGGCTCCGAGTGGACCAAGTGATATATATGTTGTATCTGAGAGAGGAGAGGACTACGAACTATTTTGTACTCTGAACCAACTCAATTAGAATCCTTCCTCTGTTCGAACTCTTTCGCTGCGGCGTCTTCCTTCTTTCTTCGCTGCGACGACTCCCTGTTTCCGCTGCGGCGGCGCTGCTATGGCGGCGCTCGATTTCGGTCGCCATCTCTGTGCTACTAACATTCTGGTATCAGAGACTCGCTGTTATCTTGGCCACCTACATCCCTCTCCACTGCCACTTCACTCACCATGAGCGCAATCAGGGAGCTATGGATCCCCAGATCCAGCGCGTGCTCGATGGACTCGCTGGCCTCAACCGCTGCTTCGACAAGCAGGAGGCTGGGCTGAACCGCCGGTTCGAGGAGCTACAACGGAACCTCTCCGCACGCGACGCGGTCGTGGACTCCAGAATCGCTGACCTCGGGCGCCAGATCTGTGATCTGGAGGCGGCACTGGCGGATCCTCAAGTAGCTGTGGTGGACCATCGCCTCACCGCGCTTGAGGGCAACTTCGCCGACCGCGACGCTGACTATGACGCACACCTCACCAACCTTGAGATCCTACGCACCTCCCATGTCAACGACGAGCTCGATGCCCGTGTGAAGTCCCTGGAGACAAAGACATAGCAGTTGGGGGAGTGGCGCCCGACTGTGGACAGCGTCATCGACGACCTCATCGCACCTATGCGGTGGTTGGAGTGCTCCGGCGCCCATGAGCTGCTCGACGAATTGCCCCCAGGCGTCGTACTCCAACCTACCGCGGCGGCTGCGCGCTCACCTGCTAGCCGACCCACCACACCACCCGTCGTTTGGCACCGCGTCGATCAGACTACACGGGCTTTGGGATCTAGGGTCGTCACAACCTGGATCCCTGACCCGGCCAATGGTACACCCTCTCGCTCAGTTCATGTTGTCGCTTCTTCTTCATTTCCGCGTGAGCATGGCCATCAGGTTCCCCAATTCCATCACCAGGCTCCTGTTCCACAGCCTCATCCCACTCACCATCCTCTATATCATCCCGAACCTACACCACACCACACCCATCCCGCCCTCATCACTTATCCTCCTCCTCGTGCACCACCGGATAAATTTGTTCCCCTCAACCCAGCTTGTCGTATCCCCAAGCTTCTATTTCCTCGATTCGACGGTGACAACCTACGCCGTTGGAAAACCAGAGCTGACAAATACTTCCGCATGAATTTTGTTGAGGAAACTCTCTGGATTGCAATCAGTGAGATGTGCTTTGATGGACCAGCCACATTGTGGTACCAATCGGTGGAGCACCAGGTTTCTGATCAGTCATGGGAAGCCTTTTTGTGCCCTTATGCATGATTGATTCGATCGGGTGCGGCACGAAGCCCTTATCGATTAGCTGTTTCACATTTAGCAAACCTCCACCATCACTGACTATATTACCCATTTTACAGAACTCACTGACCAACTCAAAGTCTACACTCCCCACCATGATGAATTTTTCTTCGCTCATCATTTCATTGATGGTTTGTGTGCTGATATTCGCGCTGTTGCTAACATTCATCAACCCAAAACATTGGATTCTACTGCTGCTCTTGCTTTGATGCAGGAAGAGGTGTACTCGGCACCGAGGGCTATTTGCGCTGGAGATTGGTCATCCTCATCTCATGCAACAGGGGAATTGAGGCATTCCCTGCCTCTGCCTCCACCGCCCAAGCCACTGTTGACCTCTGCAACGACCTCAGCGGCAACACCCTCTAATGGCGCCACAAACATTGGGTCTTCAGAGAATTGGCAGCATTGAAGCATTTTCGTTGGGCTCAAGGACTTTGTTACATGTGCGGCACCAAGGTCGTGTGACCACAAGTGCCCCCCTGAAGTGCTGCTGGCAGTGAAGCCCCTATGGGAGTCTGTTGATGAAGATGAACCTAACGCCAATGCTGATGAACAAAACTCAGACCAGGTATTCTTTGCCGTAAGCAGGGCTGCAGTATCCACACAGTCCTTTGGCTGGGTGATCTGTTTTGCTGCTGTGATTCAAGGCATTCTTGTCTGCATTTTGCTTGATTCTGGTAGTTTAGCCTTCTTTATTAGTCCTGAGATTGCTTCACAGCTAGTTGGTGTTTTAGTGTTGCCTGCTGATTCCAAGGCCCATGTGGCTGGTGGCTCTATTCTGCAAAGTTCTCAGTTGCTATCTCAGTTGAGTTGGTATATGGGGCAGTATTCTTTCATTTCTGATTTCAGGGTTCTCTCGCTAGGTTTGTATGATGCCGACGTGGGTATGGACTGGCTGTAGCAGCTCAGTCCAATGCAGGTGGACTGGTGCAAAAGTGGCTAACGATTCCTTATGCAGGTCAGTGGATTTGCCTCCAGGGAGAAAAGTCTGCATCTCCGGCTAGGTTATTACTCCAGGTTTGCCTGCTGTCCACGGATGATGCTTCCAGTAATGCTTCTTCTTAGTTGCCAGTAGAAATCCAGGCGTTGCTGAGTCATTTTCAAGCTGTATTGCAGCCTCCCACCAAGCTTCCATCATCGTGGCCTTCCAACCACTCTATTCCTCTTATCCAGGGTGCTCAACTGGTTTTCATTAGACCATATCGGTACCCTTCGGCTCTCAAGGATGAGATAGAGAAGCAGGTGTCCAAAATGTTGAAACAAGGTCTCATTCGGCCAAGCTCCAGTCCCTTCTCCTCCCCGGTGCTGCTTGTGAAGAAGATGGAAGGGTCTTACCATTTCTGTGTGGATTTCAGGCAGCTCAACGTCATCACTGCCAAGTCAAAGTATCCTGTACCAGTCTTTGATCAATTGATTGATGAATTGGGTCAGGCAAGTTGGTTTTTTACACTGGATTTGAGAGCAGGCTTCCACCAGATTCTGTTGCAACCAAGTGAAGAGCCTAAAACTGCTTTCCAGACACATTGCAGGCAATATGAATTCACTGTCATGGCCTTCGGTCTCACTGGCATGCCCGACACATTTCAATGAGCCATGAACACAACTCTTGCTCCAGGGTTGTGCAAATTTGTCATTGTCTTTTTCGATGACATCCTGGTTTTCAGCCGTACATACGAGGAACACCTTAATCATCTTGAACTAGTTCTGTCTTGGTTGGCCAACGATAAATGGCATCTCAAATTTTCTAAGTGCAAGTTTGTGCAGAGAGAAATCTCATATCTCGGACACATTATCAGTGCACAGGGCCTCTCCACCGATCCAAGCAATAGCTAACTGATCGGTTCCAGCCAACGTTCGTGACCTTCGTGGATTCATCGGGCTGGCCAGGTACTACCGCAAGTTCATCCGTCACTTTTGATTGATTGCTAAGCCACTAACTGACCTATTGTGCAAGGACACCAGGTTCATCTGGTCTTCTATTCAGTCGACTGCCCTCCAGGCTCTCAAGGACGCCTTGTGCTCTGCCCCTATGTTGGGTATTCTGGATTTCTCCATGCCCTTTCATCTAGAGACCAATGCATTGGTGCAGTACTACTTCAAGGGGGTCACCCGTTGGCTTTCATCAGCAAAGCCTTGTCTCCACGCAACCAGGGCCTGTCAACTTATGAAAAGGAGTACCTGGTGATTCTTATGGCAATGGATCAACGGTGACACTACCTCCTACATTCAAAGTTCTTCATCCACACAGATCATCGTAGCCTCATCCACCATAATGGGCTACGCCTGCACACACCGTACCAACAGAAGGTGTTCACTAAGCTTCTTGGCCTTGGTTACAAGGTGGTTTACATAAAGGGTGCAGACAATTTGGCTGTTGATGCATAATCCCGGCGCCAACATGTTCAAGAGCTTCATGCCATGTCATCTCCAACGCATACCTGGCTCCAGGATCTCTAGAGCTGGTATCCATCTGATGCTCATGCAACACGCCTGTTACAACAGCTATCTCTGGATGGAGAATCAATGCCTAACTTCTCCCTATGAAATGGCATCATATGTACAAAAATCGCATCTGGTTGGGATCTAACAGTGCCCTGCAGTCTCAGGTGATCTCTGCTCTTCATGACAGCCCGGTTGGTGGCCATTCCGGAGCTCCAGCTACTTATCATAAGTTGAAGCCACTGTTCTTTTAGCCTGGTATGCGTTCATCTATGCTACGTTTTGTTCAGGACTGTCATGTCTGTGCACAAGCTAAGCCAGATAGGGCTGGTTATCCTGGGTTGCTGGAAACTCTGCCGATGCCTCGGTCTTCTTGGGAAGTTGTTTCCATGGACTTCATGGAGGGTTTACCAAAATCAGGTTCGGCCAATGCAATTCTGGTTGTGGTCGATAAGTTCTCCAAATTCGCACATTTCATACCTTTGAGGCATCCGTTTTCTGCTCTTACTATTGCTAAGAAATTTATGAATCATGTCTACAAACTTCACGGATTACCGGTGGCAATTATCTTAGATCATGACCGGGTCTTTACAAGCAGATTCTGGCAGTTACTCTTTCAGTTGGCTCATTCTCAACTGTGGATGAGCACTGTGTGTCATCCACAGAGCGATGGGTAGACGGAGCGCGTTAACCAATGCTTGGAGACTTACTTGAGGTGCTTCACTCACGCCTGCACCCGCCACTGGTCCGACTGGTTGTCCCTCACCGAGTTCTGGTATAACACCAGCTTCCATTCTGCTCCTGGGCGTACTACGTTTGAAGTGCTATACGGCTGTCTGCCTCAGCATTTGGGTATCGACCCTGATTCTGCTGCTCCAGTTCTAGCACTGCCTGATTGGTTGGAGGAGCAAGAGCTCATGCAAGGGCTGGTGCATCAACATCTCCTGTGCGCCCAGGAGCGCATGAAGCGCTAGGCCGACAAGCACCATATTGAGCGTGTGTTCGCGGAAGGAGATCTGGTATACCTTAAATTCCAGCCCTACATTCAATCTTCGGTGCTACCTCGCTCGTGCAACAAGCTATCCTTCAAATTCTTCGGGCCATTCTATGTGCTCCAGCGTGTGGGCAAAGTGGCGTACAAACTTGCTCTCCCTGAAGGCTCTGCTGTCCATCCGGTGTTCCACATTTCTCAATTAAAACGCTCGGCTGGTACCCAGGTGGTGAGTACAGAATTTCCGTCTGACCTTGCTCATTTCCAGATTCCAGTCCGTGTGCTTCAGCGCTGTTGGACTACCGGGTCGCAACTGGTGGAACAAGTCCTCATGGAATGGTCACACATGCCGGTGTCCCTAGCTACCTAGGAGCCTCTGGAACATCTTCGTCAATGATTTCCTAGGGCACCGGCTTGGGGTCAAGCCGGCTTTCAAGAGTGGGGGAATGTCAGCACTGTCTCCACCTCCGGCTTGCCAAACGATGACATCCAGGCTGAGGAAAGCAAGCAGGCCTCACCACGGCCCAAGCGTGTGGCTCGGCCCAACAAGAGGGTAGCTGGCTCCGAGTGGGCCAAGTGATACATATGTTGTATCTGAGAGAGGAGAGGACTACGAACTATTTTGTACTCTGAACCAACTCAATTAGAATCCTTCCTCTGTTCGAACTCTTTTGCTGCGGCGTCTTCCTTCTTTCTTCGCTGCGACGACTCCCTGCTTCTGCAGCGGCGGCGCTCGATTCCGGTCGCCATCTCTGTGCTGCTAACACGCCGCCGCCGTGGCGCTTGCCTGCTGCTTGTTCTTGGTCGGATCCATAGCCCGCCGTGACGAGGGCAGCCCGACAGTTTGACGCGAGGACAGCGGTGAACGGGAGAAGTGAGAGGCCAGCTACTTGGAGGGAAAGGATGGGGATGAGAGGATCTGGATCGACGATGCCGGCATTGGCTGGCGAAGAGAAAGGGGATCGATGGGACTCTGGCAGGTATTAGGTTCAACATGAATTCATGGCCCAAGAGTAAACGCAGGGCCATGCATCTCTAAAACAAGTTTTCTACTTTTCCTTTTTCTCTTTTTTTTAGAAAATGCACCAGGCCAATTAAAAGCATTGCATCTCGCTTTTGAGGAATCAAATATTTTTTAAAAAGTGATTAGGTTTATAGTAAAAATAAAATCATTTGTTTTATTTCAAATTTTATTAGATGATAATATATTTTATAAGTTTTAATTTAGACCACTAACGTTCCTTTTGATACAATTTTAAAACACTAGACCCCTTTGGCTTCGGCTTTCAAGTTGTATTTTTAAATCCCATGACAGAAAAAACTGATGAAATGTCACCCGCCTTTTTTTTCTTTTTCACTTTGCTTCTACTATATATTTATTTATTTGTTTTCTCTACTTACAGTGGCTTTTCCCGGATTGAATTGACTAATCCTACCCCTAGAAAGAGCCAAAGCTAGAGTATGCCGGTGAATCCACGTGCGTCACCCCGCTCGCTCTGCCACCCCACCTAGCGCTGACCCACAGTTCGTGGGAACCATCGACTGGAACACGTCGACCAGGCTATGCCAGAATAGTGCATTCCTCCTATCTTTACGTGTGGTCATGGGACCAGGGCACAGAGCAGTCATGGACCTTGATAAGCTACTCCAAAGTCCAAACAGAGGTCAACAATTGGACGACCCGCGTGCTTGCCTTTGCAGATACTGCAGCTGGCGGTGTCATTTTCATATCGTCATGCGAGTTTGCGCAGGCTTTTCTCTCTGAGTCTAAAGTCAGGCAGTAGCAAGGCGAAGGTGGCATGGGAGCCCTTTGGCAAGGGTCACGTAGTCTTGAGATACTCAAAATTTCAACACCAAAGTTGGGTGTAGGGATATAGATCTACGTGTGCGAACCCAAAGAGGCTCGACGTCAGCGCCGTACTAATATGGAACAAAAAGATTTGCATACGCGTGAATTATTTCAAATATGTTAAAAAATCCTAAATGCATTTGGAAATGTAGTTTAGTTTCCAATACAAAATCGTTTAATAGTTTTTATTATATTTTCTAAAAATAATAGAATCCTTTTGCAATAGACGTGAACAAAAATTCGTGGACACCAATAAAGAAAACAAAGCAGACATATATGTATGCATGGCACGACACGGATGCGAGATGGAATTTTGGCCCCGCGCTTCGAGCCCTTCAACTTCGAGTAGGATTAGACTAGCAGGTTAATTAGGGATCTCATATCTCTATATATCCGCTGCGGCGCACAGCCTCCCTCCCACTTTTCCAGTTCGCCGCCGCCCTCGCGTGTCGATTCCGGCCGCAGGGCTCTCCATCCGATTCGAGTCCCACAAAGCAGCGAGAGCAAGCGCCATGCCGGCGGCGCTGACGGAGGATCTCCTCGAAGAGGTGCTGCTCCGCTTCCCGTCCGACAACCCGGTGAGCCTCGTCCGTGCCGCCCTCGTCAGCAAGCGTTGGTGCCGCCTTGTCTGCCAGCATGACCGCAAAGCGTTCAAGCTCCTATTCATCCCGGAGTCGTCGTTTGACCGACACGATCACGACGACCGCCGCGACATGAACGCCGTGCACTCGTGCCATGGCCGCGTCCTCCTCTGTTCTGTGTACTGGTTCTCAGCAAAGATGGCCCAGGATCTCTTTGTGTGGGATCCTATCACAGACAAGCTGCGGAAACTGCCCAGATGGCCACTGTCTTCGCACCGGCCACTGTATTCACACTGCCTGTGTAGTCAGTGCAATGCGGCTGTGCTTTGCTCGGTGTTGGGCGACGGCTGCGAGCATCTTGACTGTCAACAAGGCCCCTTCTTGGTCGTCTTGCCGGGGAACGACATGAATGCGCAAACGTTCATTTGCGTCTATTCATCGGAAGCCGATAAGTGGAGCGAGCCCATCTATGCTGGCCAGCACTACGAAGATATTGAGAAGGGGGGCAGTGTCGTCATCGGCACTGCGGTCTACTTCAATTATCTCACCATGAGCACACATGAACCTGCAATCCTCAAGTATGATTTGCTGACGCAGGAAATCTCTCCGATTCACATACCAAGAGTTGGGGTGCTAGAACAAATAATCAACACCGAGGAAATCGTGCTAATGCCCATGGAGGACGGCAGGCTAGGATTTGCCGCCATGCGGAATGACTCCACACTGTGCATGTGGTCAAGGAGGGAGCATGGTCCTGATGAAGGTGCAAGATGGGCACAGAGCAGAGTCATAGAGCTTGATACCCTATACTACAGAGATTATCTCAAATGGACCCATGTGGTTGCCTTTGCTGATATTGGACGTGGCAGAGTCATTTTCATACGGACAGGTGATCAACTGTTGTCTCTCCTTCTCAAGTCAAGCAGCAAGGTGGTGCGAGATAGCATCTGCAGTGGTCGTGTGGTTCCCTACGTGAGCTTCTGCACTCCAGGTACAAATTATTTGATCAGCTTCTAGTTTTTTCCCATCTTCACACTTATTACTCTTTAATCATGAAAATTTATAAATGATCAAGAAGAAATAATTGAATAATATGTGCTAATCGAAGTGTGGTTTCTGAAACTCGTGTAAAGTTTAAAACTTTGAATCTAGATTACTCCTACTATACCCATGAATGTGTTTTTCAATTAATATGGATGACCATACTTGAATTAGCTACATACTTGAATATCGCCATTGATTTCTCATTTTGTATTTGTTTTTTGTTATGCAGCACTTGGAGCAGTCTCTGTAGATGAGGGACAGGGAGTAGGCGAGACAAGTGCATGTGAAGAGCCCAAATTACCAGTACGTTAGGTCCAATAATAAACCAAGAAGGAAATTATAAGTAGGGGTGCAAAGGAGTGACCTTTAGATGCACCTCCAAATCTCTTTAGTTTAAATATTTGTACTATTTTTCTAAAATTTTGGAGAAGTAGTATAAATATTTAAACTAAAAAGATTTATAGGTGTACCTAAAGGTTACCCGTTTGCACTCCTAATTATAAGGACGGACCGTGGCCCGTGGTTGCGTAATATAATTCCTTATGTTTTTGCTGCTGCAAGTTGCAAACTGAATCAATACTATCCTCTCGTTGTGCTTGTGAACTTCAGTTTTCTATCAAATTATGAGAATAATGATATTAATTCCCCTTGTTGAAGTATGACATCAAAATTTTAAACACTAATTAATTTGTCGGTGGAAATTATTCTTCTACTATTACATGAAACCAAGGAAGGAATTTTTTTTCCAAAAATGTGCATTATGCCCGTATTGCCTTAAGAGAAGGGAAGTGGTCAATGGACCTACACATAGTTGATACAAAAGGATACATTGGTAATATAGGGACTACCAATGAAATCCTCAACACAGACACAAAGCAAGAGATCTCGAAACCCATGTAGCCAGCAACGAGCGAAGCCGGAAATAAACTCCAGACTGCAAAGCATCCGTCCAACCCAACCTTGGCAGTAAAGTATCTGTCGAAAAGACACGACGGCAAAGCATTCGCCCGAACTCCAAACAGCCAAGCATCCGTCCGCATGACAGTGACCTTGGCGGCAAACATCCGCCGGAACCGCGTCCTGGGTGGCAAAGCATCCACCGAAAACACCTCGATGGTAAAGCATCCACTGGAATAACCCGCTCCTCCGAGTCACCAAAGGTCAAAGCCCTCTGGACCATGGGCGAGGAGGACTTACCTGAAGGACCACAGGCAGCAAAGCATCCACCAAGCATCGAAGAAACTCTCGGCGGCAAAGCACCTGTCGGAAACACCTCGGTGGCAAAGCATCCACCGGAATGACCACTATTACAGCTACAACAGACACTAGCTAGGCATACCTAGGCGAGGAGGAACATGAAGCACAATTAGGCGTGGCACAAGGACCAAAGGGACCGTGTAGGAGAGGTGGGGGGCAGTAGGAGATTTTTTAGCAGCGCCTTCACGAAGGAGTTGACGCCAAGGACGCCATCATCGCTGGCCTGAGAGAATTATGGCGAGGCTTTCCCCTAGAGTCTGGTGCAGATGACAAGAGCATGAGGCTTGAAGATGACGCCTCCAAGAAGGATGTGGCACCAAAGGCGTCACTGTCACCTGCTCGACCACCATCTGGCTAGGCCTTCGCCCAGAGCTCCATGCATCCAAGTCGCACGAAGGGTTGGGCGGGACAACACCATCTATGCCACCACGGCATCGATGAGGCATCGCTAGGAAGCCACCCACACCACCACGATGCAAGCCAGCTCCTAGCCACGCCACCCAAATCATCCTTCACCCCGACCACCGTCGGAGCCGGGGTGAGGTGCCAGCACGTGTCCCGGGTCGCGGTAGACAGGGACGTCCCGGCCATGTCCAGGCGGCGCCCACCCTGCCGGCGCCCAGGAGTGCAGCCCACCCGGGGGTCATGCAGGGAGGCTGGCTGACGCCAGATCCGGGGCCCGGGGGTCCAAATCCAGCCATGCCGCCGGTCCCAACTGCGACCTCGCCATGGAGCCGAGGTCGGGCTAGCCCCCAAGGGACACCGGATCCATAGGCCACCAAGCCCGCCGGGGGCACCAACCACTAGATCTCACCGACCAGGGTGCGGATCTGGTCGGCTGGCCTCCCCCAAGGCCACTTAGGTCACCGGAGGTAGAAGGGTGGAGGGGGCCGGCGGAGCGGGGCTTGGAGGAAGGGGCGGGTGGTGCGGCGGGGCCCCTTTTTGAGGGCTGCCACCGCCGCCGTGAGCTAAAGGGCGATGACGATGGCCGGAGGGAGACTAAGTGTGGGTGGGAGCCTGGGGAGGCGGTGCGGCCCTCGCATGTTCCCGTTGCAGGGGCGCTTGGGGGAAGGGGAAGGGGAGCATGAAGCTGAGCACCGGAGGCGGTGATCCACGTACATTCCAAGGAAATTTATTCGGACACATGTATATGTTCAACCCAAATTGTATTATTAGGATGTAGACACAAAACAGTATGTGAATAGTATTTTGTATGAAACTGTTAGCATGATTTGCACACAAAATTGAGCCAGAGCCGCCGGAGCTTGAGGCTCTGGCTGGCAACCCCTGTTTTAAATAGCCCACTATAGCTCCCACCGTAGCTTTTCGAGGCAGGATGCCGCTATTTGTATTCATATACAGTTTAGTCGCTATAGCCTGATATTAGCTCCGTTATAGCTGTTTTAGAGACAAACCGCTAAACACCCTTAGCCGCTATTTAAAATTATGCCGGCAACACATGGGAAATATATTGTGTAGACCGCTCTACTACTGGTTTTCAGCCTGTGGAATGATGACTGCTCGGTTTAAATTTTTTTTTTTCAGTATCGGCCTTCGTAAATCACCATTTTTGGCTTCCGTCGACCTCAGTAAATAAAATGACTGCATCCAAAAATCCACAAGTAATTTTGGGAGACAAGTAGTATTTTCAAGAATTATTATGTAAGAATTTAAAACACGTAGTTCTTTGAGAAAATGGAAATTATTTGATTTTTATGACACATGAGGATATATGGAGAATGACTCATATGTCGCTCATCAAAAGCATGTACAATCAAGTGACTGGTGAAAAACAGGGAATGGAAGGATTTATTTATAAGCATGCCTTCACGAAATGCAATTCGTGAATCATTGGAGAGGATTGTTCTAGGCAACTTGGGGTGGCTTGTTGTCTTGGCAATGGTACAGTGGTGAGCGCAGTGGATGAAGGTAAGACCTAGGTGCACCCATTTGCGAAGAAGAGAAGGTTGGAGTTTGGACAAGGTAGGTGCAGAAGTGTCATGGTGATAGCTTGACAAACCCGGGTTAGCTAAGGAGCAATCGTGCATTGCGGCATGGCATGCAAGGAAGTTGTGGTAGCCAAGGAGCTCAACCTTTTTGTTTTCTAGAACACGCTTAGGCGCATATTGCATTAAGCAGACAGGAGTTTAACAAGAATTACACACACAACGGGGGCGCTAACCAAGGTTACCGCATCCCACCCTTACACAAATAGATTGGTGGATTACATTGGAGCTAATTGGCTACCGGAGGACAAACACACTAGCTCAGTGCAGCCTAGAGCTAAGCAAAGCCGTCAGGTGCTTGTAACCGGCCGAGCACCAGGCCATTCCCTCATCCCGAATGGCGACCACCCGCTGCTGCGTGGTGGCCACTCGATTGTTAAAAGTTCGAGCATTGCTCTCCTTCCAGAGCATCTAGCCAATAGGAAGAACAACGAGTCAAAACCTTTACGAATCAAAACTATATAACGAGCTCGACCTTATTTTGTAACAAAAAAGATGACATCGATGAGCTAGGTCGTCATATTGATTTTAGCGCCAAGCCACGGTGATCTGGCGGTGTGAGCTGCATATATAGGAGCCACGATCGAGCTAGTGCACTTGTTGATATAAGGTGAAGGGTATGAGGTAGAGATTGAGTGAGTTGATCTGAGCCGTCGATTTTTGATGTAATAACTGGATAAATAAAATCATTTGTTGACAGGCCTTCAAAACATTTTGTTGTCCACTATATACGAGTAAAACATTATGGAAGTTCAAACAGGATCGTGATCCGTATCAAAACATTGGAAGTGCAATCCGCATATGAATCTTATCCGGGCTTTCCTGCCCCGCCGACCAAGCGATCTCCTCGGCTCGATCGGACTCTCGCAATCGGAGACCCATCCGGGCATGCCAACCGCTCCCTCTGCACGTGGCGTACACGGAACGCCGCCGGACCTCTCCTCTTCGACTCCGACTCGAATTCGCGAGTCCGCGCTGGGCGGCGGCGCCCCTCTTATAACCAGCCCGTCGTGGCTCGCACTCATTCCAAACGCTGCCGCAAGATCGATCTCGATCACCACCGCGAACTAAGCCGCGCCGGCGATCTCCTCCTCCATGGGCCGCCCGACGTCGCCGTCGCCGGCTGCAGCAGCAGCAGCGCTGTACGTGCTCCCTTCCGACGTGACGCTCGTCAAGTCGTCCTGCGGCCGTGGGTGACCTCCGGCGACACGAAGCCGGGCAGCGCGTACATGCACGAGGCGGACGTGTACTCGGCGGACCCGGAGGAGCTGGCGCGGAGGTTCTGGCCGGCGGTATCGCTGGACGGCGACCGCACGTGGTACTTCCTCAGCCCGCTGCGCAGCAAGAGCCCCCGCGACAAGCGCAAGGTGCGCGCCGTCGCGGACGGCGCTGGGTGCTGGCACAGCGAGGCCGCGCCCAAGAACGTCCTCGACCACGGCGACGGCGGACGTCATGTTGGGTATCGGCAGAGCTTTTCGTTTATGCGGAGAGGCGGGGACGGCGCGGATGTCAGAGCTGGGTGGATTATGACGGAGTTCCATCTTCACCACTCCGACGGTCTGGACGGCGGTCGTGGCAGGAAGGTCGAGGGTTTCGTGCTGTGTAAGGTGTACCGCAGCCCACGCAACCGTTGCCCCGCTGCGGCGGACGGTGACGACGACGTGGGCTCCGGCGTGACGTTGTCTGCGGAAACAACGTTTTCTTGTAGGAGGGCGGTCGTCGACGAGGAATCCAACACCGTGACACCGAGACGGCGTTGGCATACCGAAAACCCTGACGTCGTAGCCACTGACACTACGTTTACAGCGCCTCTTCTGGAGAAGAAGGCTGCAGGCGACGACCAGGTGTCCGGCCTGACCACTGCCGTGGCGCCCTGCGCCAAGAACAAGGAGGTGGTAGTTGTGGACGACGAGGACTTGGTGGTGTCGTCGCCTGCACGCAAGAAGATGAGAGTAGGGGTAGTCGACGCCGTGAGCTCCGGCGCAGCGCCGGCACTCGAGGTGACGGCCGCTGGCGCCCCGGTTGCGGCGGCCCAGCTGCACTGCCCCCAGTGCGGGTTCCACCTCGCTGCTCTGCAGGCGCTCGTGACCCTAACCATGTCCAAGTCGATCCAGCCTCACGGTGGGATGCACGAGATTCAGGCATCTCAAGGAGACAAATAAGAACACCAAGCCGTTGAACACTAGAACAGAGATTCATAGGTTTAGTTCTTTCCTGAACTACAGGATTTGTTGTGTTCAGGACATTGGCTAAAAGTTGGCTATCTTTCTGCAGTTTTATTCACTCTTTTTAGCATAATTCAGATAGTGGACAGATGTTACTGTGCAATGCTGGTAACATATTGTATGTTCAGGAGTTGGGCTCAGTCCATAATCTTCTGTCTGAAAATAACTTGCATCTAGTGGCAAACGATGTCTCCATAATCTTGTACTCACATAGTCAATGTTCAGGATGTTATTGTGTAATGCTGGGAACATAACCTGTATCAGCTAGTGGCAATCGATGTCTCCGTAATCTTTCAGAACATATTAGGTATTCAGTCTATGCTCTGAAAATTGAAAATATTAGTGTTGTCCATGACATTGGTTTTTTTTATGACGTGGAGAAAAGATTAAAACAAGCAGTGCTGTTGGTGACATTGTTTTTTTTTTTATGTGGAGAAAAGAGAGAAAGATAAGAGGAGATAAGAAAAATAAGTAGTTGTATCTTGAAGCAAAGGCCTCGTAAGCTAAAATTAAGAATTATGAGATAACTTATGAATCATTATACTACAAGTGGTTTCCGTCATGCAGCTCATAAACCTTACTTTGTTCTCTGTGCACAAATTAAAGATTCTAAGTTACTAGGAGACTTATAAAAGGCCATCTATTGTAGTAGTTGCTAAGTCGTTGTGATACTATGTGACTTGTATTAAACCACTGTAAACAATGTACCTACGTACCCTACCATAATAGTATACTAACTTGTCCAAAAATACTTGACCTTCAAATATTATTTACAATTTATATAGTAACTTGTCCAAAAATACTTGACCTTCAAAAATTACTTACAATTTATGCTACAGAGTACAAACATATATTTTAGTGGTTACCGGCAAAACATCGATCCTTCCCAAGCCTGCCCCAATATTAACTCACTCCGAAAAAAATAAGGTGACGCCCCGACACGCCCCCAATCTTTCTCCCACGCCTAGTCTCCCGGTATGCAACTGTGACGTGGTGGGCTCAAATTAATTAATCAAGAGAGGCCTTAATAAAGAGTTTAAGCACCCGGCAGATCTGAAGATTTTCTCAAAAGTCACCACTAGTGCCTCATTATCGATGGTAACGTCGCTTACCACTTAACGCATAACGTCGGAAAATCTCTGGGAAAATCAAAGGAAAAGGTATGAGCACAGGATTTAAACCCTGGTGGGTAGCGTCCCAATGAACCGTCCTGCCATTGGACTACAAGCCAATTCGCTTGAGGGTTAACTTTTTATGGAGCTCTTGAAGTTGTCTTAGATGATTTTAGAAATTTGATTTATTTTATGGCGGAGGGGTAGATAATAACCGGGAATTCTACAATTCGGAACTAACATCTTCACCCATGTTTTACTATTCATCTGACCGTGAAGAGTGGAGAGACTGGAGAGTGTGAAGGAAGAAACTGAGATCCAGGACCATTTCGCTGTGGCATTTGAGCCCAGCCCATCCAGCAACCTGGGCCCATCACTATTCACTCCTCTCACTCCCCTCACACACAACGCAAACAAGCAGAGCAGCCCACCGGTTCCTCTCGCTCCAACAAGCACATAAACCCTAGCCGCCACCGCCACAGCCGCAGCCGCCTGCGGATCCTATCGTCCTGATTGATGACCTCGTCGAGGTGTTCCTCCTCCGCCTCCCACCGGAGGACCCCACGGTCCTTGCCCGCGCCACCCTCGTCAGTAGGCAGTGGCACCGCGTCATCACCGGCCCGGTCTTCCGCCGTCGATTCCATGAGTTCCAGCGCTCGCCACCACTGCTGGGCTACATGGTCAACCTCCACAGTTGCATCCGCTTCGTCCCCCTGTCGTCATTTTGCCCGCGCCATGCTGTCCGCCGCAATGTGCTAGCGGTCCACTCAAGCCATGGCTGCGTCCTCCTCCGTCCCTCCATCTTGGACGGTCTTGATGATGTCCTCCTCTCCATGTGGGATCCCCACACGGACGAGGTGTGGGATCTGCCCCCATTACCTTGCCCAACTTCTTCTTTTTGGGACGCGGCCGTGGTTTGTGTCGTGGGCCACGGCTGCAATCATCTCGACTGCCACTTTAAGGTCGTCTTCGTGGGAAGCTTTCGAAAGACCAACTTCTCTTGTTTCTACTCGTCTGAAGCTCGTAGCTGGAGTGATCCAATCTTTACTTCAGGGGAACGCTTTAGATGTTTTATCACCGAGGCCAGGGTGCTTGTTACGGGTGCCGTATACTTCAGGTGTGGACGAACCAATAAAATCTTGAAGTACAACTTGCTGACACATCAGATGTCTACGATTACCCTACAATATGACGTCCCAAATTTCATATTTGGTGGTGTGCTAATTGCTACACAGGATGGTAGGGTTGGAGCTGCCAAGACAATCAATTCAAAACTTCTCATGTTGTCCTCAAGGGAGCATAGAAGATGGGCAGGAGCTGTTGATGGGGGATTAGGAGCTGGTGTTGCAGTCTTTACAGATGATGTGCCAGTAGCTGTTGTTGCAATCTCTACATATGACTACAGGCTACGAAATGGTGTTGTGGTTTCTACAGATGAGGGTCCAGTAGCTGGCATGTCTCAAATGCATAAGAAGCTAAAATTATAAGTGCAATGTTGTCCAAACCAAGAAGGAAATTACTAGAACATAAGCATGGTTTTGGTGGATGATTTCGCTGTTGTGCTAGCCTTGTTCCGCAGCCCTAAATACATTCTAGTTTGCTAGTATCAGGAATAATTAGTAGTATCATTTAAATCTGAAGCCAGTAGCTTCCTACTTAGTTTGAAGCTGTCTTGTACTCTTCAGCACAATGGTAACTGAATCAGGATTTTACTCACTTTGTGCTTGGGAACTTGACTTTGCAATATGAGAATGAATGAATGATGTTGAATCGTGTATCAATGTATGTCATGGGATTTGAAACTGTATATGATTGTCAAATAAATGTCTCTACTTCTGGCATGGAACTAGAGGAAGAAATTGGCTAAGTCCAATACAATTGTATAAATAATTCATTTAATACTCCTTCAAAATAGATAGTAGGACACAAAATAATTAATGAGGACTATTTTTGTCTGCTCTGGAAGCAGGATCAATGAAAAATATTGAGCATGATCTTCAGACCTTTGACTTATGACAAGGGTAGTACATCAGTCGAGGCTGCTTTCGGCCATTCCCCATTCCCCAGCCAAGCCAAACCCTAGCCACCACTCGACGAGGCGGAATGCCGGCAGCGGCGGCGACGGCGGCGCTGCCGGACTAGCTCGTCGAAGCGTTCCTCCTCCGCCTCCCACCGGACGACCCCGCGAGCCTCGTCCGCGCCGCGCTCGTCTGCAAGCTCTGGTGCAGCATCCTTGGCAGCCGCGGCTTCCGCCGCTGGTTCCGCGACCTCCACCGGATGCCGCGGCTGTGGGGCGTTATCCACTGCATCGGACGCGACGCTCCACGCTTCGCGCCCACCTCCGCCTTCCGCCCGCGCAACGCCGCCGACCTCGGGTGGTACGTGCACGACTCCCACCACGGCCGCGTCCTCAGCGTCCATCCCATGGAGCGCGGTGATATGGACGTCTGGGACCCCGTCACCGGAGAGAGGCTGCAACTGCCTAGGCTGCAGCTTCCGCAAGAACCGAGCGACGTTGTCCACTTGGTGGGTTGGAATGCGGCGGTCCTCTGCGCATCCAGCTGGAACAGCTGCTGCAACCACCTCGACTGCGACGGCAGGCGATTCCGCGTTGTCTTCATAGGCTCCTCCTCACATCATGGGGTATATGTCTATGTCTACTCGTCGGAGGCCAGCTCGTGGACGCTGACAGCCTCTGCTGCGCAGCACCTTATTGACCCTTACTATTTCTGTTACCACGAGCGCAGCACCCTTGCTGGAAGTGCACTACACTTCATAGCCTAGGACACTCAAGAAATCAGCTGGATCAATCTACCACCTAGCTGCTCCTATCAGTACATGGGGTGTCGAGTTCTGCTCACAAGTACACAATATGGTGGATTGGGATGTGCCAGATTGGAGAATTCAAGGCTCTACCTGTGGTCAAGGGAGGTTGGCTCTGATGCACAATTTGAATGGGCGCAAACTAGAGTCATTGAGCTCGAAACGATGCTCCCTTCTATTAACTGCGTCATCTTTATGGCTGCCTTTGTCCATGGCGTTGGAGTCTTCCTCGTGCCTACAGCTGATGGATTATTGAGTATTGATCTAGATTCTAACGTAGTGACAAAGGTATGTGAAGGCAGAGGAATCAACAATGTTGTTCCCTACGTCAGTTTCTGCGGCATAGGTAAAACTTTGCTTACGTCCGAAGTTGTCAATTTTTTTCTGAAATCTTATAAAAAGGAATTCATTTTTTAATGAATGAAATCATAAGAAGCTCACTTAGTAATATCTCAGTGGTATGCGTACTTTATGGTTTGCCAATAAGAATTTGCCAATATTAGAACTTATGTTTCAGTTAGTAACATAAAAATATAAAAGCAAACAGACCATCTTCTTATGTTGGCTCATCAACATGATTTTGTGAAATGGGATATCTGTATAACTATCTAGACTAAATATTTTTCTTGTGGAGTCCCTTCAAGTTGCAACTGATTAGAAGCCATATTCCTTGGATTTATCCATCGATTATGTAGGTATATTGATGTATAAGGGAGTCCTCACAGGCTAAATTTAGTCTGGATGGCAGCTAACTAGTAGGAGAACACATGATGATTATTACTCCACACACAAGATATCTAATGATGTAGATTCCTTAACCTGTTCGCAATGTCACTTAACAACATTGAATGATGTATTTTCCTAGTAGACATTATAACTGAACAGACCCTTTCCTCAGACACCTCAGTCTTTCTACTCAGTAAATTCAAACTATTCGAGGGAGGAATTTCCTCTTGCTGCACTTCAAGTGCAGCATTTTCTAGGCTAACAGCAGGTTTGTGCAAAGTAGCTCTAGCTGTTTCTAAATCTTTTAGAATTAAGTAATTCCAAATGACAGGTCAGTTGCATTAGTTCCCATTTTTTCAGCAAGATTTATTAAATCAGTGGAAGCTAGAACTGCAAAGAAGTTCTCAGATGAGACAGGAATTACTTTCGCTACTTGTATGCTCTCCATGGCACCTAGCTTTTTCTTCACTTGTCCTCCAAGAGCCTTCCTTGTCCTTGATTATTGAACTTTGTCTCACTTGTTGCCAATTCTCCTCTCCATTTATGGTAGACTTGTCCATTTGCAGTTGACTATTGCCTTTACCAGGCTGAACCATTTTTGTATTGTCCCTTATATCCACTTCCTCTCTCCATTCCTTTCTTCCATATTAATTCCTTCTGAGTATGTCTGTTCATATTAATTCCTTCTGTGAGAAGTCCTCATGAGCTGATACGTCATCTATGGGGGCCTTTGGACTGCCTTTTGGAGGGCTTTACAAGATGGCTCTATTCTTAGACATTTCTTCCTCTGATTCTTCAATGATAGTGTAAATTTCTTTGGTTTTAACTTAATCATCCTGACCACAAGTGCTCTGTACAAACTCATAGAAAGTTCTGATTGAGTGTTTGTTCATGGCAGTTTTTGCTTCAATAGCTGCCAATGAATCAAACTTTGATTTGAAGAGATTGGACCCATATTCATTAATTACAGGGAATAAAATTCTCAGAAAAGCTCATGTGACTGAGTTTTCTTATTTCCACCTTTTCAAAATACCCAAACACTAGATTGTCGCTTCCTGGCTTGATGGGATCACCAATAAGTAGCCCTTCATCTTCATTTTCTTCTTCCACATTGTCAACTTGCTGGTTCTCTAGTGTATTATCCACCCCCATGCAAATTTGCTCCCATGGTTACTTGTTTCCTTTTTCCTGAGTCAGTCTTGCTTGACTCAGCTTCAGATTTGTTGCTCCCCTGATTTGCATTGTCCATTTTTTGCTTTTTTGGAGATCGGAAGTCATCCTTAGTTTTATCCCTCTCATTTCTGACCCACTTGTTACCTATTCGGTTTGTATATCACTCTTGCATCACCTCTCTCTGAAATTCATAGTCATAGAAGTCCATCCACCTTAGCAGTCACCTTAGTTACATCTAGGCAACCAATTTCACCCTCACATATTCATTTTTAGTTAAATTTTCCTTATCCATTTCTAGGGGCAACCCCACTTTTGAGGCCACCAAGCACACATTGGCATAGTATCTTTTCTCATGGGGGTGGATAATACACAAGGCCTCCTTTTGAGCCAGTAATGGTTTGAGCCTACGTTCTTTTAAGGATCCTGTGTACATCTCTTAAAGATTATGTATATAAATATACCTAAACCCTAATTAAGTGAAGTCTTGCTTTGAAATTTAGATCTGTCTTCCATAAGTGATTTTGTTTAAGTGTGATTGCCAAGTTTATTCACTGGATAATACATTAGTTGCTGTTAGTTCAGTCCCAGCCACAATTTTTTGGTTCATGTGGTTCATCGGTAACTGATTTTCATTGAGGCGGACCAATCCTCAATTACATGATGTAATTCTAATTTTGCAGCACCAGTACTAGGTACAGCCTTTACAGGGGAGGAACCAAGTGCCGGTGTATCAAGTGCATGAAGAAACTTGTCAAAGTTTCTGGTGGTAGAATGAAGTGTCGGGTGATCATCCTGGACGCAATGTGTGGTTTTGTGGCGGGACATGTGTGGTTTCGTCGTGGGAGAGCTGTTCTGCAGTTCTTTAGCTGTTCTGCAGTTGTTTATTTACTATGTTTTTTCCATGTGGCCTTAGTGTTTTCTGAATTCTTGTGCAAGGAATGGGTGCTAGTCTATATAAGCTGGTGACCTGAGCAACATCCTACTCTGTACTCAAATGTGTTTCAGAACTTGAGCTTGCAGCCAGAGCTCGGAATGAAAGTATTCGGAAAATTATCGTTTACTCTGTTTTCATGTATGTAATGCCATGTTAGTGGTAGCTTGGTTCAGATTCTCGTGGCTTCAAATTTGATTGTATTACTTACTACTCAGACATATAGTTACCCTTTTTCTGCACTGTGTTGCTGGAAATTTTGGTTAATCTCGTATTTCTGGCATGGTGCATTTGTATGGTCAGTTAAGGTGTGGAACGGAAATGATGGGTATGAACTCTGCAGGTTAATGTGCGGTAATTGCCGAATTTGTTCGGTTGAAATTAAAAAAATGTTAAGCGGATAGGTACTACCTGCCATGTTCAAAATTCTATCTAAAAACTTTACGCAAAATAACAAAATTCGAATTTTGGAATATATGAAATGGTACTAGTAATTGAAATATTTGGTACTCATATTTTGAATTCCAAAATCTTTTGTTAGCCTAGAATATTACTAAGTTTCTCGTTAGGACCTAGATAAAGGGTGGCCTGTCGCGCATAGCGTCGTGCGCGCAACCCGCACTCCTTTCTATTTTAGGCAATGATGTCCGCCCCCCCCTCTTTTCTGGTTTTGGCATTTCACCTACTAATCCATTCCAATTTGTAAGTCGTTTTGTTTTTTCTAGATTTATTCATTTTGCTATACATCTAAACATACACTATGTTTAAGTACATAACAAAATGAATAAATTTAGAAAAGCCAAAATAACTTACAAATTAGAACGAAGGGAGTACTTAAATCCGAGATCCATCTCTCTCCTCCTCGGCTCAGCCTCCGCGGCTTCTCCTCCCACCCTGCCTCCTACAATCCAGTTTGCCTCCGCTTCACACCCACCACAACTCCTCGCTCTCCCCCATTATCGGGGTCCACCTTCCACTGGAAAGGTGCGCGGCTTTGCCGCTCATGGCTATTGGCCATTTTTTTTCGTTGTAGTTGGGTACATGGATATGAATAATGGTATCTAGCTAAATTATTTTTTTATGTAATGTTTTAGTTTTTTTGTTCGTGTTATTTGAAGTTATTATTTATGGCTGATTGTACATGTTAACCGTGGAGTTTTTATTTTTCTGTCTTTTTTTAGTCCTATAAAAATCAATTATGAACTCCTTCCTAAATTAATTTGTTAATTGAGCATAGAATAATAATTTTAGAACATTTCAATTTTTTGTAGAGGTTGTAAACGTCACGAAGCATTGCCAAAATAAATTTTATAATTTTTTGGAATAAAATTTTAATGTGTAGGAATCATGAAAGAAGTTTCATATTTTTTATACATAAAGTGCATCATGGAGTGGCTTGTAAAAAGTTTTCATGATTTTATGAGCTTTGATTAATTTTATATAAAATAAACAAAATCAGTATATTATAGAATCTAATAAAAGACAAAAAAAAGAAAAAGACTATTTGGGCCGAATCTGACCCAGTTCGATCCGCGTACTGTGAACGCGCTGGCAGGCCGGCCCATATAATGGCCTGAGTTTTTATCCTATTTTCTGAAAACTTGAGGGCCTTTTTGTAGGTTTTTTAGACAGCAGGCTAGACGATGGGTTATATTTTTATAAAGTTCTAGGGTCTTTTTGTAAAATAGCCGACGACCGCCCGATCTGGACTGTCCGCGCGTCCGATCGGACGGCCATGAACAGCCCGTGACGTGGCCACGTTTGTTGGCCACCTTTTGGTGCGGCTATCGTAAAGAAAAAAAGACGGTGAATCCTAGGCGGAACTTGTTGTGTCCTCCCCCGCCACTCCCCCTTCTCCATGCTTCAATTCAGGACTAAAATTGCAGACTAAAACTTAAAATTGGAATTACAAACTGAAATGAAATTGACAATTAAAATCAATAGCTGAAACTACAAACTGAAATTTATTACTGAAAACTGATTGAGCACCAAAATTCTTCTCAAATACACTTGTACCATGGGAACTGAAACTGAAATTGAAATTTAGTACCACGAAGAACAAAATCGAAGCAAAGAGCTAGGGACCTTGATGCACATGCACATCAGTTCTAAAATCTAGTACAGGCTGCAGCGCAATGGTGGAGGTAGGAAGACTGCAGTAAGCTCACCGGAGACAAATGCCTGCGACGCGGCCGTGAGCACGACCGTTGACGGGGTCGAGCCGGACAGCCTCCCCACATTCACGGAGCGCATCAGCAGGGCGGCTGACTCCTATCCATATGAGCGCGACGACTCCGCTGCCGCGGCATGCGGGCGGGGGCCATGCCGGCGCCGCGCATGATGCTCTTGTGGCCGTAGTGGCTGATGCCGGATCTAAGCACGTCCGGGCGAGAGCTTGGTTGGGGTAGAGGGCGCGTCCGCCGTTGCCGCACTGACTGGCGTGGTGGCCAGCGTTGCTGTTGGGATGCCGGTGGCTGCCGCAGGTGTAGAATAGGCCGCATCCTCGGCAGCCGCGGCTTCCGCCGCCGGTTCCGCGACTTCCACCGGATGCCGCGGCTGTTGGGCGTTATCCACCGCAGTGGAGACGCCGCTCCCTGCTTCGCGCCCACCTCCGGCTTCCGCCCGCGCAACGCCGCGGACCTTGGCTGGTAGCCTGGTACGTGCACAACTCCCGCCACGGCCGCGTCCTGAGCATCCGTAGCCCGAAGCGTGGCGACATGGCCGTCTGTGACCCCATCACCTGCGAGAAGCTGCAACTGCCCAGGATGCTGCTGCCCCGTGAGCCGAACAGCAACGTTATCTGCTTGTTCGGCTGGAACGCAGCGGTGCTCTGCGCCTCCAGCTGCAACGGCAGGCACTTCAACGTTGTATTCATAAGCTCCTCCCCACACCATGGGGTCTATGTCTATGTCTACTCGTCGGAGGCCGGCTCGTGGACGCTAACAGCCTCTACTGCGCAGCAACCTATTGACCCTTTCTGTTTCGATCATAATGAGCACAGCGCCCTTGCTGGGAGTGCACTGCACTTCATTGTTAAGATTAAAAGGAACAACATGAGAATCTGCAAGTACAATTTGGACACGCAGGAAATCAGCTGGATCGAACTACCACCTGGCTGCACCAACCAGTGCGTGCGGTGGCAAGTTCTGCTCACAAGTGCACGATATGGTGTATCGGGATGTGCTGGACTGGTGAATTCAAGGCTCCACCTATGGTCAAGGGAGGTTGGTTCTGGTGGACTTTTGGAATGGGCACATACTAGAGTCATTGAGCTCGAAACGATCCTCCCTTCTATTAACCACTTCAGCTCTTTGGCTGCCTTCGTCGATGGTGCTGGGGTCTTCCTCGTGATTACGACTGATGGATTATTCAGTATTGATCTAAATTCTGACCGAGCAACAAAGATTTGTGAAGGCAAAGAAATCAACAATGTTGTTCCCTACATAAGCTTCTGCGGCATAGGGCTTATTTCCAGCTAAGTTGTCAAAATATTTTTGTGAAATAATAAAAAATCCTTTTCTTAATGAATGAAATCATAAAAAGTACACTTAATAATATTTCAGTGGTATGCTTACTTTATGGTTTGACAATAAGAACTTGCCAATATTAGAACTTATGTTTCAGTTAGTAACAATAAAAAAAATCTTTTTTAACGAATGAAGTCATAAAAAGTTCACTTTGTCCATAGAGAAGGAGCGGCGACTGGCGAGGAGACGACGAATCGCGAACACAGCCAGCCGCTGATTCGATTGCGGATCGGTCCAGTCCCTTATCCATCAAGGCAAGACTCTGACCACAAATCTCTCGAGCCTCACGGAATCATGGTGCTGCGGCGGCGGGGGGCACCGGCGCAGGCGAGCCACTGCGGTCAAGCGACGAGCCAGCCTGGGAGCTCCATTGCTCCCTTGCCCTGAGCACTACAGTAGTAGCAGCGCTCCATCAAGTGCAGCAGGCAGCATGAACTAGCGATCTCCGCCGCCGCGTCCAGCCTCCTCCGGTGATCGCTGGACGGTTGGGGTAGGAGCCAACGTCAGCGCAGCCACCTCCTTCCGCTGGTAAGCGTCACACCCGCTTACCCGCTCTTTCGTCCCCCATAGCCCTCTCTGCAGGACCCTTGCCGCGGCTCTGGGATGTGCACTATCTGCTCGACGAAATGCCGCTTTGCTACCTGCTCATTAGGATCGTCACTCCGAGCCCAAAACAGCAGGGGACAACAGCCAGTGTCACTCGATGACGGATTGAATATAACTGGAATGTTAATTTGATAGCTTGTACATTCTCTAATCCTATCCTGTCGATGAATCAGACATTCAGTGGCACTAACATACCAACTAGATGCTGACAAACGAAACACTTGAGATTGCTTAGCAGTCAGCACCATCCTGGTGGACCCTCTGCTGCTTGATTCAGAAAGATACTACGCTGGTGGCCATGGCAAAGCTCTCATTGCTTGTTATATGAAAATAATTTCAACTCATATATCTTTAGCAATTCTACTTTAATATGTACCTTAACCTTGCGTCATAGTAACAAGGTAAACCAAGCAAAGGTATGCTGCTAGCACAAAGGTAAATGTCTCCTATTCTTTTCTCTCTGAATCCTACCTTACATAGAGCAAATCTCATTTCACCTTTTTTCTATACAGTGGGACAAATTAATTGGAAACTCTGATGATTAATGAAACATCCATTGATAGCTTTTTAAATTTTCCAATATGTCAAAACATCCAAATAGAGTAATTATGCTCAAAATATGAAACATATTGTTTTGTTACGCAGTTATACAATTTTAAAAGGCTCTAGAGCCATGTTCCCTGTTGTAAAGATCAAATGGTCTTTAAATGTATGGAATATTGAGTCCTATAAATTATTGGACATTGGTTCCGATGCAGCATTCTGTTTTAGAAGGGGTTATTACTCCTTTCGTCGATCCTTCTACTGAAAAATTTAAAACACACACACCGATCCCTTATGAAATTCAAAGGACCAGTTCAATTTGGTAATACTCTGTATACCTATTGTGTCCTTTTTTATCTGTAGAGAACATATTCAAATTTTATTATCGCCTAATCATTTTAAACCAAGTACCTAAAATTAACAGGAACACTGAAATGTGGTTACACTCTGTTCACATTATATCTTTTGCTCTTCAAACATACAAATATTCAAGCAGATTCCAAAATGATAAGATACCAAAAATACAACAAAGGAAGAGAATAAGAAAATAATGAATTGTGTTGCTCTTTCATACAATTAGTATACTCTCTTCTTCTCAAGGTATGGTGTCATTTACACCTAAACATTTTACTTTCCTTGCACTGAAGATATATGCAAGTGTTGCTCTTTCAGAAATTATTAAATTAATTTAGGGACTAGAAATCAACCCTTAAACATCAGTAAAGCTGAATACCATCAAGTTTCAAAACTCCGATAGAAAGACAATAGAAGACACTGTTTTTTATTTAGTATGCTAGCTTGGCTTTACATCTAATTTATGCCCATAGCTTTTTATCAGTCCGTCATCAATCTTAGTTTTGACCTACCATCATTTGCTTTAAGTTATCTTCCAGTCTGACATCATTGAGTTGTATAATAAGAGATCTAAGAGAACTCTCTATTTTACATTTCACCAAGATTATTTATAAAAACATCGTTATTGTTCATAAAACCCAGTTGCTCCAAATGAGGGCGCGGCAAAGCCGCGCGTCGATTTCTAGTGGTTCTCTAATTGATAAACAACAAGGGGCTGAAGCACTTTTTTTTTGAGCACTTGAAGCACGTGAATGGCAGCAGCAAGAAACGGGTCTGCCCTCTGGGTGGGCCTTCACATCTACGCCGTCGAAGGCGCAATCTGGGCCGGCCTGGCCCATTCGGACTCGGGCTGTGGGCTCAACCTAGCACTAGCAGACATACATCCATTCCCCAATCCCAGCTCCACTCGACTCCGACGGAATGGCGGCGCCGGCGGCGGCGCTGATGGAGATGGACGACCTCGTCGAAGCGTTCCTCCTCCGCCTGCCACCGGACGACCCGGCGAGCCTCGTCCACGCCGCCCTCGTCTGCAAGCTGTGGCGCCGCATCCTCACCAACCTCGGCTTCCGCCGCCGGTTCTGCGAGCTCCATCGACGGCCCCCCGATGTTGGGTCTTCTTGTCATTCGGCATGATGAAGCCATGTTCGGTTTCACGCCCACCTCTTCCTTCCGGCCGCGCAATGCCAACCTCCGAGGCTGGTACGCGATGGACTCCCGACACGGCCGCGTCCTCCTCGTGAGATCGCTCTTATTTTTTCGATGTTTGCATCGCAACCGCAACCTGGCCGTCTGGGACCCCATCTCCAGCGAGAGGGTGGAACTGCCCAAGCTTCCGGCTCTACAGCACCACATGGATGGCATCTCGGTCAGCTGGAACGCGGCAGTGCTCTGCGCCTCCAACCCGAGCAGCGCCTGTGACAACATCGACTGCCACCTTGGGCACTTCCTTGTTGTCTTAATATCCACCTCCCAACACAGGGCATATGTCTATGTCTACTCGTTGCAGGCTGGCACCTGGAGTGAATCAGGCTCTGCCGCCCTTGACCCCATTGGCCCTATTAAGCGTTTGTGTCCTATAGGGCTCGGTGCACTAGCTCAGAATATGTTATACTTCAAGGTTTCTGCCGATCTGAATGTTGGAATCCTCAAGTACGACTTGGGCACGCCGGAAATCAGCTCTGTCAACCCGCCACCTGACTTACATGGAGAGCATCAAATTCTTCTCACAACTACACAATATAGTGGGTTGGGAATTGCCAGAGTGGGGAGTTCAAGGCTCCATTTGTGGTTAGGGGAGGCTGGTCCTGGGGTAAATTTGGGATGGGTACCAACTAGAGTCATTGAACTCCTGTTGGTGCTAGATCCTAGCGTCATCGAGGTGAGCAGCACCTGCTCAACCCTTCTTCCAGGTGTTGGTACTAGGACCTAGCACCGTCGAGGTGAGCAGTACCTGCTTGACCCTCCCTCGAAGTGCTCCCTAAACCAAGGAAGAAGAGAACTTGAGCTCGAGAACACACGCACACACAGCACCCGCTCTGGTTCGGCGTTGGCTGAACCGAAACTCTAAAATGTGGTGGCAAGAGCTTCATTGCTGCATTGCATTTCATATATATTTATACAAGTTCTACACCTAATACAAGGTAGAAAGAACATGGCTAACTACAGCCAACTACTCCTAGGTCATGGTATACATCAGCCCACTACCTGCTGATGTGTCTCTACAGCAACCAGGAATGACCTATTGCCATGCCCTGCCGCACGTCCTGGCCTGAGCAGCTGATGACTCCCTGCCCTGGCCATGCCGAGTAAATAAAGTGGGTTGGCAGCAGATTATGTCTAACAATCTTCCCCTAATCCTGCTGCTAGCCCATAACCCTCACCATGCAATCATCTTCCTCAGCTCCTGAAAACGAAGACGCCCGAGTGACTTGGTGAGGATCTCAGCGAGCTGCTGACCAGTGTTGACGAACTCGATGACCAGCTGCCCTCCATCGATGCAATCATGAAGGAAGGGAAACTTCACATCGATGTGCTTGCTTCTGTCGTGGAGGACGGGGTTCTTTGCCAGCGTAATCGCTGGCTAGTTGTCCACCTTGAGCGCCGGCGGACACCAGTGAGCTCGCTCAGCAACCGTCGCAGCCAGACCACCTGGCACGCCGCCATGGCCGCAGCCACATACTCTGCCTCACAGGTGGATAGAGCCACCATCTTCTGCCTCAGCGACTGCTAGGTGATCGGCGCTTCATCGAGAAAGATGAGCATGCCTGAGGTGCTCCGCCGTCCATCCATATCGCCTGCCATGTCCGCGTCGCTGAACACTGTGAGCCCCGCGCACCCTCCTTGGTATCTAGCGGTGCTTCGCTGAATACCTCCAGCTGAAGCCCGCCGCGCTTGGGGAAAATGATTCCCCACTCTACCGTGCCCTGAACGTAGCACAACAAGCGCTTAACCGTAGTCCAGTGGTCCTCCCATGGATCCTCCATGAACCTGCTCACATAGCCCACCGCAAATGCGATGTCTGGCCGCATGTGAGTCAGCCAGTGCAGCCCGCTGAAGATGCTCCGGTAGAGCGTAGCATTCACCTTCGTCACGGTGCTCTGCCTCGAGAGCTTGATGCGCTCCTCCATCGGCATGGCCACAGCCTTGCAGCCTACCATGCCCGCCCGCTCAAGCAGCTTCTGCGTGTAAGCGCGCTTCCTAAGTCTGATGGCATCCTTTCCCTACCTCACCTCGATCCCGAGGTAGTAGGACAGGGCACCCAGATCGCTCAATCGGAACCGCGTGGCCATTTCTTCCTTGAAGTTGGCGATGTCCTGAACCCGTGCGCCGGTGACGATGAGGTCGTCCACATACACCTCGACGATGAGATGCTCCTTCCCCCGTTGGTGGGTGTACAGTGCGTGCTCTGTGGCACACCTCCCAAACCCGAGCTCAGCCATGGTGGCATCGAGCTTGGCGTTCCATGCCCGCAATGCCTGGCGCAGGCCGTAGAGGGCCTTACGCAGCCACAGCACCTTCTTCTCTGCACCCTTGACGACGAACCTTGGTGCCTGCTTGACGTAGACCATCTTGGCCAAGTCCCCATTGAGGAATGCTGACTTGACATCGAGATGGTGAACCTGCCACTCCTTGGTAGCGGCGAGGGCGAGCAGGAGTCGCACCGACTCCATGCATGCGACGGGGGCAAAGACCTCCTCGAAGTCGACCCCTTCGTGCTGCATGAACCCTTGAGTGACGAGGTGCGCCTTGAGCTTCACCATGGCCCCACGCTTGTCCCGCTTCACCTTGAAAACCCACTTGAGTCTGATTGGCCGGCAACCCGCCGATGGATCGACGAGTTCCCAGATTTCGTTCTCCTCAATGGCCTTCATCTCCTCCAGCATTGCCTTCTACCATGCTGTGTCGTGCTCCACAATGGAGAATATGGTCGGCTCCTCTGCAATCAACAAGAGCAGAGTATGGTCGTCGTCGAGGAGTCACGCCGCTAGATCAGACGCCTCTGTGTCACCGACAATGTTGTCGATCCAGCGGAATCGCACCTCCTCTCCTTCATGGTAGGCGTCCATGAAATCCGAGACATTGGACGGTAGGGTCATGTATTCCATGCTTGTCACCGCCGCCGTTGTCCTTCGAGATGGGGTCGTTCACAGCGGAGAGGTTCCATCAGTCGAGACCCCTAGACCAGCGGTTGAGGCCCCCGTCCCGTGGTCAAGGCCCTTTGTGCGGTCGAGGCCACCTGTGCCTGGGTTGAGGCCCTCCTATCTTCAGTCGAGTCTCTGTGTTCCTCGCTCATGGCCTCCCGGCCGGCGGTCGAGGTGGGGTCATTCGAACCCGAAATCCTTCCGACAGCCGATGCCCCCCGTCGAAGGGGTTTCCAGCGTATCAGAGTGCGGTCGAGGCTAGGGGACCCTCCTCCGGGTGGGCTGGGTGGCTCCTCTTCCCTAGCCGTCCTGGGCTCCTCTACTTTCCCCATCATGGCCTCCACAGCCTCGCCATGGCCATGGATAACCAGCTACTCCATGACAAATGAGTCGTAGAGCCCGTCGCTGCCTTGCTTGATGCCTCCTGCCTCTGGCCTGTCCCAGGTCCACGACGCAGCCTCATCGAAGACCACATCTCGGGACACTACCACCTTGCCGCCGAGTGGATCATACAGCCGATAGGCCTTCGACCCCTCCTCGTAGCTGAGGAACACCATGCGTGTGCTCCTGTCCTCCAGCTTGCCGAGGCCTGGCTTGGTGGCCTTTACATGGCCGATGCAACCGAAGGTACGCAAGTATGAGACATTGGGCTTGCGCCCGTGCCATGCCTCGTACAGCGTCATCCCCTTTAGGGCCTTGGTCGGCGAGCGGTTGAGGATGTGCACGGTGGTTGTGACCGCCTCTCCCCAGAATGCTGCTGGCATCCCCTTGCCCTTCATCCTCGACCGCGCCTTGCCGACGATGATCTGATTTCGACGCTCCATGATGCCGTTCTGCTATGGTATGTAGGGTGCCGTGAGGTGTCGATCCACACCCTCCTTGACGCAGTACTTGGCGAACTCCACCGCCATGAACTCACCGCCACGGTCCGTCCACAGCACCTAGAGCTGCTTCCCCGAATCCGCCTCTGCGCGCGCCTTGAAACCCTTGATGGCGTCCACTGCATCACTTTTGCTCGTTAGGAGCTACAACCACATGTAGCAGCTGCAATCATCCATGAGCAGAAGGAAGTACTACCGTCCTCCGTGAGTCGACGATGTGATCGGCCCACAAAGGTCCCCATGGACCAGCTCGAGCGGATCCACCACATGGTACTTCGTCGCCTTCGGGAACGGAAGATGCCTTTGCTTCCCTGCCAGGCTGTTGTCGCAAAGCTTCTTGGCATGCTCAATCTGCGAAAGCTCGGTCACCATCTTCCCAAGCTGACCCAGAGCATCGAAGCTCAGATGGCCGAACCAGTCGTGCCATAGCCATGGCTCCTCCGTGCATGCCACCGTGAGGCACACTGGTTGCTCCACTTTCAAGTCTAGAAGATAGAGCCGGTTACATGATCGCGATACCTTTATCAGGAGATGCCCATCTTGATCCATAATGCGGAGCACCCCATCGTGGATCAACACCTCTGTGCCATGTTCGTCCAGCTATCCCAAGATGACGATGCTCGACCGAAGCTCCAGGATGTAGTAGACCTCCGTGAGCACGCGGTGCTCACCGTTCTTGCACCAGAATAGCACCGTGCCACGCCCATAGATCTGCACCCGGGAGCCGTCACCGAACCTGACACTCCCAGCATGCTTGTCCTCTAGCTTAGGGAAGGCGGCACGACAGCCCATCATGTGGTTGCTCGCACCGAAGTCGAGGTACCACCTCTGCTCCGACTTGTCTTTGGCAACGCCCAGATGGACCTGCGTGCATGGCTCGTCAAGGTGGTGGACAACCGACGGTGCAGTCCTCTACTCCACCTCCACCCCCTCTACCTCGCCACTCTGCTCCACGCAGTACACCCCCATCAGGAGCGCATGGTTACCGTCGTCGCTATCGTCCCGTGCCAGGTGCGCCTCCTTCTTCTTCTCCTTCCTCTCCGGGCACTCGCGTGCCTAGTGCCCCACCTTGCTGCACTTCTGGCAAGCGTTGGGAGCGACGGTCTTCTTCTTGCCCTTCTTCTTGTCCGCCAGAGCCTTCCCCTGCTGCTTGCCGCCATGGCTACCATTGTCACCATCGCCGTGGCTGGAGCCTTCCCTGGACCAGCGCTTCTCCTTCATCTTCGCAGTCCACTCCTCTTCCGTCAGCAACATCTTGGGCTTCTCCTTCTCTGATGGAGCCAATCTGTGGCCCTCCACCGCCCGCAGCCACCCTGCCACATCCTCGAGCGTCAGCATGGACAAGTCCAGCATCGTCTCGATGCATAGAGCAAGTTGGGCGTACTTGGGAGGCACCACGCACAGGAGCTTGCTAACACGATCCTCGTCCTCCAGCGGCATGCCGAAGGTGGCTAGCTGGTTCACCAGTGACTGAAGACATAGCGTGAAGTCCTCCACCGACTCGCTGGACTTGAACTAGATGTAATTGAACTCCCGGCGCAGCTGTTGGACCTTCCCCCGCTTGGATCCATCCGAGCCAATGCAGAACGACTCCGGCATCTCCCACACCTCCTTCACTATCTTTTCATCCCCAAGCGCCTCATGGAACTCGCTCATAGTGGATACCAAGAGCGCCTCCATGACGCCCACCTCCGCATCCTCTCCAGCGTTGCTAACCTCGTGTTGGGTTATGGGGGTGCTACGCTAGCTAGAAAACAAAACTTTTCTACCCCATAAACCAGGATCTACTGCTAGATATAGGTCACGGGATTACCACTAGATGTGCAGGTGCAGCGGAAGACTCGATGTAGTCGAACGTGTCACAGCAGCACCGTGCAGTTGCGTGGTCGTCCGTCAAGTACACCCTTCGCTTGCGGATCGTCCGAGCACGTTCCCGACCAGTCCAACTAGTCGTCAACCAGTCCAACTAGTCGCCGACTAGTTGCCGACCACCGTGATTGACCAGGGCCATCCTTGTGCCATAGATGTAGCACCTCTGAGGTATCACACACATGCAGGAAGAAGCAATGCGCAACTAGACTGCTAGGTCCACGAAGAGCAAAGGAGTTAGCGTGGGGTGGGCGACGTCGGCTCAATAGATAAAGCGGATCTGTCAGATCTTTTTTTGCCTCGCCTTACCCCTTGCTTATATAGGCGTCCCTATGCGACCCCGAGCTAGAGGCCGATCAGGAACCCTAAGCCTTATCTAATCCGGGTCCAACCCGAATTAGGCTTTCAACCCTTAAGCGTGCGACCCTATGGGTTCACCCACACATAGACATGGACCTAGTACTCCTACTCGCCCAATAGTTGACAGCAGCCTCTAGCAAGGCGTGACAGCTCCTATGCATATAAAAAGATCATATCAGACAAACCACTACGACCACGTACAAGTTATTCCCTTAGCCACTGATATATGGTTCAACTCGTGGGTTAACACTAAACCCAAGCATGGCCATGCATTTGTTGATCCAATCACTTGAGTGATGCAGTGATATCTCTCTCATGCAGAGAGGGGCAAATTCCATCTTGACTGTCTATGTCTCATAGCATGCTTCCTGACCACTCGAAGACCACCTTTATAACTACCCAGTTACGGAGCAGTGTTTCGTAATCCCTAAGTAGGTCATTTCACATCTTGAGTACATACCACAATCTCAGGTCTAAGGACATAATGTACATAACGTGAATAGAGACAATCTCATGTTGGGTCAGTCCAGCCTACATGTCTCACATGTGCCCACATTATTAGTTCGACATCTTCATGTCCATGACTTGTGAAACATAGCCATCAACTAATACATGTGCTAGTCTAATATTCCAGTGTGTTCTCATAAGATCGCCGACCAGGGATAACTTTAGAATAACCATTCATGTAATTGGGTTTCACAAACAATTCACATAATTGCCAATCAACACAAGTTGTCTATAATGGATATTCAATGAACACTTACTGCATGTCATAGATACAATCAGAAAATCATCATCTCTATGATTACCTCTAGGGCATATTCCCAACAATCTCCCACTTGCACTAGATTTAATCTCTAAGATGTCTAATCCCCATAGACCTCATGTGCGCCTCATGATTAAGCTGTGGAAGATCCTTTCTCAAAGGATCTGCTATATTCAAATCCATATGTATTTGCATAGTTTGATCTCTTCTAGTTTCACAAACTATCGAATGAGATGAAACTTCCGGAGTACATGTTTGTTCTTCTGGTGATCCCTAGGCTTCTTAGCTTGTGCAATCGCCCCATTGTTATCACAATGTAAATTCAATGGGCCCGATGCATTAGGAAAGACACCAAGTTTAATGTGGAACCTCCTCAACCAAACACCTTCCTTTGCAGCTCCACCAGCCCCAATGTACTCGGCTTCTGCTTTAGAATCGGTAACCCTTTCTTGCTTAGAACTCTTCTAGCTTACTGCACCACCATTTATTGTGAACACAAAACCTGATTGAGATAGCGAATCATTCGTGTTGGTTTGGAAGTTAGCATCAATGTAACCATTTACAACAAGCTCTTCCTCACCTCCATAGATTAGGAACACATCCTTAGTCCTTCTCAAGTATTTAAGAGTGTTCTTAACCAGCATCCAGTGACTCTCAACAGGATTGGCTTGGTACCTGCTCGCAACACTTAGAGCATATGCTACATCTGGGCAAGTACATATCATGACATACATAATGGAACCAACTGCCGAAGCGTATGGAACCTTACTCATGCACTTGCGCTCAACATCAGTGGAAGGACACTGCTTATCACTGAAGTGCACACCATGTGACACAGGCAAGAATCCCTTCTTGGACTGTTCCATGTTAAACCGCTTCAACACTTTGTCAATGTACGTGTCTTGGCTTAATCCTATTAGCCTTCTTGATCTATCTCTATAGATCTTAATGCCCAAGATGTATGTTGCCTCTCCTAAATCCTTCATAGAAAAACTATTATTCAGTGAAGTCTTTACAGATTGCAACACATGGCTACTGCTAGGTCCGCGAAGAGCAAAGGCGTTAGGGTGGGGTGGGCGACGGTGGCTCAATAGATTAAGCGGATCTATCAGATCATTTTTTGCCTCACCCCTACCCCTTGCTTATATAGGCGTCCCTATGCGACCCCGACCTAGAGGCCCATTAGGAACCTTAATCCTTATCTAATTCGGGTCCAACCCGAATTAGGCTTCCAGCCCTTAAGCGTGCGACCCTATGGGTTCACGCACACATAGACATATACCGAGTACTCCTACTCGCCCAATAGTTGACAGCGGCCTCTAGCAAGGCGTGATAACTCCTATGCATACACAAAGATCATATCAGACGAACCACTACGACCACGTATAAGTTATTCCCTTTGTCATTGATATATGGTTTAACTCATGGGTTAACACTTAACTCAAGCACGGCCATGCATTTGTTGATCCAATCACTTGAGTGATCCAGTGATATCTCTCTCATGCAGAGAGGGGCAAATTCTATCTTGACTGTCTATGTCTCATAGCATGCTTCCTGACCACCCGAATATCACCTTTATAACTACCCAGTTACAGAGGGCGTTTGGTAATCCCTAAGTCGGCCGTTTTACATCTTGAGTACATACCACAATCTCAGGTCTAAGGACATAACGTACGTGACATGAATAGAGACAATCTCATGTTGGGTCAGTCCAACCTACATGTCTCACATGTGCCCACATTATTAGTTCGACATCTCCATGTCCATGACTTGTGAAACATAGCCATCAACTAATACCTGTGTTGGTCTAATATTCTAGTGTGTTCTCACAAGAACGCCGACCAGAGACAACTTTAGAATAACCATTCATGTAATTGAGTTCCATAAATAATTCATATAATTTTCAATCAACATAAGTTGTCTATAATGAATATTCAATGAACACTTAATGCATGTCATAGATACAATCGGAATATCATCCTCTCTATGATTACCTCCAGGGCAATTCCTAACACCACAACGGTCGCCCACCATTTTTGGGCACACAGGTTCCACTTCATTTGCACGGCCCACTCGCCGTAGTTGGTGCGGGTGAGCATCGGTTAGAAACTGGTGCTGCCAAACTCCCTCACCACGCGCACCTCCACCGGCTGCGTCGCTGGCTAGAGCTGCCTCTCCGTACCTCCACTGTTCCCCTGCAACGCACCAGTGGCTTTCGCCATCGCTAGCTGCTAAGCCTGATGATGTGTACGGCTCCGATACCACGTGTTGGCGCTAGATCCTAGCGTCGTCGAGGCAAGTAGTACCTGCTTGACCCCTCTCCCAGGTGTTGGTACTAGGACATAGCACCGTCGAGGCGAGCAACACCTGCTTGACCCCCCCTCGAAGTCCTCCCTGAACCAAGGAAGAAGACGAGCTTGAGCTCGAGAACACATGCACATACAGCACCCGCTCTGGTTCGGCGTTAGCTGAACCGAAACTATGAAATGTGGTGGCAAGAGCTTCATTGCTGCATTGCATTTCATACATATTTATACAAGTCCTACACCTACTTCAAGGTAGAAAGAACGTGGCTAACTACAGCCAACTACTCCTAGGTCGTGGCATACATCAGCCCACTACCTATTGTTGTGTCTCTACAGCAACCAGGAATGACCTATTGCCATGCCCTGCCGCACGTTCTGGCCTGAGCAGTTGATGACTCCCTGCCCTAGCCATGCCTAGTAAATAAAGTGGATTGATAGCAGATTATGTCTAACAATACCCACTTGATTCATGTGGTTGCCTTTCTGCATGGCATTGGTGCCTTTGTCATCGGTACAAACGATGGGATATTCAGTGTTGATCTGGAGTCTAACAGCGCAAGAAAGGTATGCGAGGACAGTTGCGGCATAAATGCTATTCCCTACATGTGCTTCTGTACTCCAGGTACAAGAACAACTTTGCTCACTTTCTGATTTGTCAATTTTTATGAGCTCATAAGTTTTTACTTTGTTACATTATAGTGATATCCTTTCTCTATAATTTAGTAATCACTAAGAACTTGCTGATATTAGAACAATTAGTAAGATGAAAGATATTATGTTAGTTCAACAGTGCTGCAACTAGCTAAATAGTGTTCTTATAGTCTTAATAATTGATCAAAATTTAGGCCAAATAATAGCTAAGAGCTGACTAGGAGGAGAGAACACACACTGAAAAAAGAATCGTTACTCTACACACCACATATCTGGCCCAAGCATAGGTTTAATTGTTAGACTTCCTTCCTCTGATGTCAATGTCGTTCAATAATGCTAAAAAGGTAACTTAACAATGTTGAATTATGGATAATAGTATTAATTCTAAACAAATCCGGGCACTCTGGCATCTTACTGCTGTTTTAGTTTACCTTCTCTTTAAGATTCTGTGTACATTCTTAGTTCTGATATATTATCATAATGATTTTCTGGACATACTTAACTCTGACTTGTAAAATACACTTAATGACTATATAGAACTATGGATGCCAATATAATGATTGATTAATTGAGGTGTATCTCCACTTATCTGTTGACTCGTGTATCAGAAGACAATAATTTACCACTGTTTGTTCAGTCAATAGCAGCAACCTTTTTGTTCCCATGATTGTTTTGCAACCAATTTTTATTCATGGCAGGCTAAGTCCTCAGTTAATGTCATTTTTATCTTGCAGCACAGCATGTAGCCCCTATGAATACAGGAGAGGGACCAGGTGCATGAAGAGCTCAAGTTTGTGGTCAAAGAATGAAGCGTCTGGTGGTCGTCATATGTGATGTAAGTGGGTTTTGGTGCTTGGGATAACTATTTTGCGTGTCATTCTTCTGTATATATTGTGTTTCTGTGTTCTGGATCTTTGTATGCTGACTCCGATAGCTCTTAAAATAGCAGTTCTCTGTCTAAAGCTGGGCTTATCTGTAAGATGGTAAGCCAAGCAACATCATACTCTATGTGGTTCAAAACTTGAGCTGCAGTCAAAAGCTTGAATGGATACAGGAAAAACCATATGTTATCTTCTATTCCATATGTGTCGATCTATTGCAGTAGTTTGGCTCAGCTTCTTCTCACTTAAAATTTGGTTTCGTTACTACCGAGACTTTTTTTTAGAGGGCTACTGAGACTTATTTGTTGAACTTGAACTGTGTCGACTAATTATTTACTGAAACTGAGAACGGATATGGCCCATATGTAATCATCATGTTTTGATCCTTCACTCTGATGTCTAAATGAGGTCTTTGATGTTTAAATCTGTCTTCTCTTCTATAAGTGATTTTGTTTAAGTGTGCTTGACAAGGGTGACCACTGGATAATACATTAGGTGTTGTTAGTTCAGTCCTAGCTACAAATTTGTGGTTCATTGGTAACCATTTTTTATTGAGGCGGACCAATTCCTAAAATACCTGATGCAATTCTAATTTTGCAGCACTAGGTACGACCAATTCCTAAACTGTAGGTGTATCAAGTACATGAAGAAACGTCAAGCTTCTGGTGGAAGAATGAAGTGTGTTGTGATTATCAGATTATCCTAGAGAGCATGCATGGTTTTGTGGTGGGATAGAGCTATTTTGTAGTTATTGAATTTGCTGCTGTTTTTCCGCCGACGGCCTTAATGTTATCTAGATTCTTGTGTAAGGAATGGGTAGTATTGTCAAAGCTACAAAGCTAGTAGCTTGGTGTTTGTTATGAAGCTTCCGTGGACTTGTGTGTAAGATGGTGACCTGTACTCTGTGCTTCAAAACTTGAGATTGCAACATCCTATTCTGTCTGAAATGCTGCTGCTTAGGAAAATCATCGTATACTCTGTCTTCATGTATGCCATGTTAGTGCAGTAGTTTGGTTCAGATTCTCGATGCTTGAAATTTTGTTGTATTAGTTACTACTGAGACATTTACTGAACCTGCACTGTGTTGCTGAAAATCTAGTTACTCTCTTGTACTTTTGGCATGGTGCATTTGTATGGTCACTTGTGGGACGAAATTGTACATCAGGGGCAGCAGGGGGGTGGGCATGGTTGCCTGAACTCTGCACAGCAATTGCTGAACTTGTTCGATTGACATAATGACATTTCTGAAGAATGCCGGCTAAGTATCTCTACAGTTCTTACTGACTGCAACTTTCAGCAATTGGAATGTATTGGGTGCAAATGAATTGAGCTTTTGTTGGATGATTGCTGGTGACCATTTCAAAATCCTACTAGCAATAGCAATAACCTTATCCTGAAGTGCAGAAGCAGGTGAAGGGCAGCAAGACGAACTCAAAACAATGGGTCTCTTGAAGGCGCAATCTGGGCCGGCTTGGCCTATTCGAAATCAGGCCATGAGCCGACCTTGCACTAGCAAGGAGGCACAAAACTCGAAAATCAACCCAGGCCCACAGGGCCCTGGAGTCCAGAGAATCCATTGCGAGCTCCAAACCGGCCCGGGGGCGGTGACGTCAGCACCTCCCAAAGCAAACTTTCACCTAGTCGATCATCCATCTCCGTCGTCTTCTCTCCGCTTTCTTTTCTTTGACCCAGGTTTCCGTCGTCGAGACGAGAAGCAAGCCACCGCCGTCACGCCGCACTGCGAGGGGGAACGAAGGAGAAGCGGGGGCGACGACGACGATGCACGTGAAGCAGAGGGCCTTCGAGCTCTACAAGGGCACTGTGGAGCGGGTGACGGCCCCACGCACGGCCTCCGCGTTCCTCGACAAGGGCGTCCTCTCCGTCCCCGAGTTCGTCCTCGCCGGTGACAACCTCGTTGCCAAGTTCCCCACCTTGTCCTGGTGCGCGGGCGATCCGAGCAAGCGAAAGCCGTATCTCCCCGCCGACAAGCAGTTCCTCGTCATCCGTAATGGTATGCTATAGCTATCTAGTTCTGGTACTCAACTGACTACTGAGTCAAGATTCGGTTTCTGTCTATGTTCCTGTCTGCGCGGCTGCACGGCCGAGTTGAGTTTTTAATTTGTGAATGCCAGATTATTGGTCGGAATATGTAGGATTAATTGGAAAGCAGATGGGATCAACACATGCTAACTAATAAGTACCTATTCTAGGCAAAATCGAACAGTGGGAAACAGAGAAAATTATTGGGGAAATATTAATGCTCTCAGACTACTGAATTTGCTACCTTTGCTGTTTATTAATAAACCTTATAGCTTATGAATATCTGACTCATGGGGAACTCATGAATTTTGTATGACGACTCACAGTGCCTTGTTTAAGTCGTGCCGTCGAGGAACAGTATGATGCAGCAGGAGCCGAGGTGGTTCTCAACGATGATTTCGATGGCGCAGGCTGGCTTGCAACACATGGGGTGCAAGGTTAATATCTTTGTAATCAGCGCAGCGCTATTTTGGTTTTGCATTCTCTTCAGTTAAATGATCTGAACATCTTCTTTCTGGATTGATCATGCATTTACAATGTTAACATCAAAGTCTCAAGAGGAGGAAGGCATACCTGACATGGATACATTCGACATAGGGAGGTCTGATGGAATAAAGTCTATCCCCACTTACTTTAGCAGTGGTAAGGAGGAAGAGGAGGAAGATATACCTGACATGGACACTTATGAAGACATAGGGGATAATTTCGTAAGGAAGATCATAGTTCTCTATCTTAGAGATGACAGGGACAGGGCTAAGGGAAGCTGACAAAATTACTAATTCCATCCTTGCCTTTATGTTCTTTATTGCAGCTTGCTTCTGGGTCATCATACGTTGTTGCAGAAGATGTTAACATCCTTCGCACAAGAACATATGATGTTAGCATAACGTAAGCTCTTTTATTGCCTACAGTTTTGGGTCAACTCTTCTTCTTTAGTAGGCTGCATTGGTCCAACGGTACCAGTTATCTGATTGTCGTATTGTGGTGCACATGTCGCAAAATCGTGTGCGGAAAACATTGATCACTTTTTGTGACCCACACTGGAACTTAAAAAACATGTAATTAATGATCCTGTTTATTTCAGGTATGACAAATACTACCAAACTCCACGTGTCTGGCTGACTGGATATGATGAGGTAAAATTTGTTGATACCAAGTGTTTCTTGCATGTATCTACTACTTCAGTCTGGTTGCAGATGGACTTGATCCATTTATGTTTTCTTTTTTCCATTGCAGTCAAGAATGCCACTAAAGCCTGATCTTGTGTTTGAAGATATCAGCCAAGACCATGCATGAAAAACCGTAAATTATTTTCTTCCATTTATTCTTTCGGTTCTCTAATATAGCAAAGGGAATTCACATATAACTTTGCTTTTAGTAACATATATATTGAGTCATCTTTCTTAAAATTGAAAAAATGTAAACCTTACATTTTGTGTTAAGACTTGAAAGTTCAGCAATATGATTAGTAAAAGGAAACAATTTGACGTCACAGCCTCACAGGTCACAGGGTATACAACAGTACTTTTTTGGAGTCAAATATAGTTCAGCTTTTCATTTTGCAACGTATGATAGTGGTATATGGTCCTTAGAAGGTAGGTTCTGTTGTAGCACCCTAGATATTTTATTTGGTTACATCCTCTCCGGTTTCAAATTAAGTATGGAGCGAGTTGTGTTTATTATACAAAGGTCATCTTTTGCTTATACCAGTGAAACATCGAGTTAGTTTTCTTCTATACAATTGCCATTGATCTAACGAACCACACTGTAATGATGCAGGTGACTCTTGAAGACCATCCTCACTTATTGGCTGGAAAGCATGCCTCAGTGCACCCTTGCAAACATGCAGCTGCGATGAAAAACTTGGTAATAAATGGTTCTAAGGGTGGGGAACCAGAAGTTGACAAGTAATATTCTCTATGATGATACCATTTTCTAGAGCATTACTCCACCGTTCTTCTGTTTTACAACTCAACACCCTTCTTTTGCCAGTTTCTAACAAATCTGAGTTCTCTTATGAACAGGTACGTTGTCATATTTTTGAAATTCATAGCGACAGTCATACCAACTATCGACTGTGATGGTACAATGTCAGTTGAGCTTGGCAGCACAAGCTGATTACTGGCTACTTGGAGTTAAGCATGAAGCTCTTATCATCTGAATATTTAATTACTTCCACATCATACATATAACAGTAAAATGTGTGCGGAGACCTACTTTTCAAAGAGCCAATTCATTTACAGACCCTAATACTTAGTCAAATTTTTTATGACTTCCAACCTGTTGTTTGTTTGTCCTAGAGGAGGCGTTGATAACAGTTGTTTGTTTGCTATCACAGGAAAATGAAGCGTCTGGCCTAGAGAAGGCATAGGGAATGCATAATTTCCTCTGCATTCAAATATTTGTAAAGTGTTGGTTCTTTTAAATTGGTTGAATTTTGTGAAGAAACTCTGGAAGCTCAAAAGCAAGACCTATGTACCTTAGTAAATTGTAACACCGTCAGCTTGTGTATCACGCATGCATTTGAATTATTCTACATTTATATAGATCCATAACCTGTTTGCGCTGTGCGTGGAAACATAACCTTGTTGGAGGTGCAATGCATTGGAGATTTGGATTCACTTTGGGCCTTGTTGAAAGGACTATGTGAACAAGGCGAATGGATCTAATCTGGAGGACTTAGCCAAACTTCATGTTTTAATATACAAAATATTTAGGTGCATTGGATTGCATGCATCACTTTGATCCAATAACATGTCCGTGGAAACCTACAAGTAGCGATATAATCAGCAATCAGTGATCACTGAGAACTTAACTTTGTACTCCATTTGAAAGTATAATAAGATGTTTTTGGTTTTTTCAGATACATTGTTTTACTTTGCATCTAGACATATAGTGTATATCTTAATGCAAAGCAAAAAGCCATGAATTTATAGAGAAGCCAAACGTGTTATAGTTTGGAATATGGTGGGAGTACATATATGGATAAAAGTATAGATATGAGTTAATTACACAATAGGCCCATTAACTTATCTTGTCTTTTGGTTAGGTTCACCAATTTGACGCTAATTATCGGCTGTGGTATAGTGTGTGTGCATGTAGTGATGACATGACATGCTAACTATATCCAAAATGTCATGATGCAGGAAGCGATGACAAGTGTAGCTAGTGCAGGTGCAACTGGCATGCTGGTGCTGGGTAATGTGTGGCGGTAGCATCTTGTATGTGAGCGTAGGGTCGGAGGCAGTGGTAGTTGGTGCACACATGGTATATCACATGGGGCTACAGTTGGCGAGCATGTGGAAGGGGAAGGAGGGAAGGCATAATGGCAGCCTATGGCCATGGTGGCCCGCCCAGGTGCCCATGGTCGAACTTCCCCTCATGTTTGTCCGAGATGACCTTCAAAAATCATCGGTGCGGGCCGTATCATCACAGTCCATGTCATGACACTGCCTTTGTTCCATGATTCCCATACTCCACCCATCCCTATTTTTGTTGGCATTTTTAAGACTTTTATTTTATCATAATATTCTCCATAGGCTCGGGGAAGGAGCGTACGATGAGGTTCTCCCGAAACTCAAGACGCGGCTTCAATGAGAATTAGGGTCTCAAGCTCAATGTCGATGCTTTGCATTTTGTATGGCGTCTTCATTGGGAATTAGAGATTATCGTATCCCCCCTTAACCTTAGGATGAGTTTGGAGTCCTCCACTTTGGCGAATGCAAGACCACCACCTTCATTTGTTGTGAGAACAATCTTACTTTTTGTTGTGAGAACAATCTTACTTTGTGGATGAAGTGTAGGTGGCGTGTGAAATTTTGAGATTTCCCTGCCATCCTTGGTGATCGTGCATGGGGACCAAAAGATATGGAGCAGATGTACAGTGCAGCATCAACTTTTCAAGAGTGGACAAAAAATTGGTAGACTCTTCGGCATGTCATTTGCGAGCAAACCTAAGGGGCCGTATACTTCATAACTTATATGACATAAACTGGAGGGTAATACCAACCAAATTTCTACGAACCTTCCTTCTTCTATGGTAATACAAATGTGCCATGGTAAAAGAACAAGAAAAATATAAAAATCCTCAATGCAATATTATATTGATTTAGTAAATAAGTTTAGCGTTAATACAAACATTCCAGCCACAAAACTTAAGCAACCTATAGGGTAACAGTTTTTTATGAGGAGTTGGTGACAAGCTAGCTAGCAGCTGATGGACTGAGCGGGGTACGTGTACCTGTGATGGCTCGTCTCTCTTCCATGTCTCCTACACCTACCACCAATGGCGATGCGCTCGCTCCCCTCGGCGGCACACACCAAGGATAGGGATCGAGCCCATCCTACACCCGTAGTGATTCTCCTCGCCTTGTCCTCTCCCCGGGCGGTACACCGGCGTCCATCTTGGCGGTTGCGGTTGCCTTCTCGGGGCATGAAGGAAGGCGTCATGCTGATTCAGAGGCAAACTCACCCATCCATGGTGAGGCACATATCGGGATGAAGGACTCCGCAAATCCACCTGGTATGATTCCCCTATCCCTCCTTCCACTCATGATTCCCCTGCTCTAGATTGTGCTTCACATGAAAAGCATCTGAACTGTAATCGTAAGATTAGGTCATGGGCTGATAATCTAAGGCTTGTAACCCTAAGATTCTAGCTCCTTCACTATCTCCGTTTGATAATTGTGCTTTCCCAAGTATTGAGGAAGCTAATTGTATCAAGCAGTGATTCCAAAAATTTGGTCCCCCTTTTGATTCGGGAGATTGGTATTTCAAGTATCAAGTGAAAAGGAAGGATTTCCCATTTGAGAAAATTGATAAGAACAAGATGAAACTCAAATCTATGCTCATTAGTCTGAATTGGAGAAGCTCAAACAAAAATTTTGAATCAGTGTTGAAGGAGGGAAGAACAGAGTCCAATATCGTCAGCCAGGGGCAATTTCGGGAACCACCTAGATGGTTCCGAGCACCTCCCAAAGTATACATCGTGAAAGGTATCCTAGGAGCATATTCTGGTCAGTTGACACGTGGTAAGAATGGGAATGGGGGTGAACGAGAGGTGAATACAATCCTTCTATCAGCTCACCACTCTCCCTCTTCTCCTTAACCAGATCTAGATCTGAATGTCCTTCAAACCCCTTCTTCTAAGTCAAGAGCTCTTGCAAAATTCGTCAAGCACTTCTAGAAAGAGAGTGAGCCTATATCCTTTGTTTCTATGGTTCGTACTGAGTTAGCGCCGACGGTCGAAGTTGAGATGTAGTACAAGGGTGTTGGTGCTGGTGGCCGCCGCCCCGGCTATGGTCAAGATTGCGGAAATCATGAGGGACCTGGGCCTGGGCGTGGTGGATCTGGGGGTAGTGATAGAGGAGGTAGATGTGCTGGTAGATGGAACAATAGAAAGAACACATGGAGGAGGAAGGATGAAGATGCTGTCGGTGGTGATCAAGATACTTAGATGAGTGACAAGCATGAAGAAAAGGTGAATTCCAAGTGGGAGTCTAAGAACACTACTGAAGAGGCTGAACCCAACTGGGGGCCACGCCATGCAGGTCAGAATTCTAACAGCACAAACAACAATGAAGCTACTACTCAAGAGACCATGAAGCGCCCAATTTATGACAATACTACCAACAAAGTTGAAGGTAATATCAGGAATCCATCTCATGCTAGTATCTCTATTGATTTAGAAGCTGCTATTCCTTGTGGTTTCTGTGGATACACCAATCATGCCACTAAGGACTGTTGTAGAGCTAGATGCCTTATTTGTGGATCAAATCATCCTGTTGTTGAATTCACTCATCTACTTGCTTGGAATGTGGGTCCTAAGTTATGTGCTGCCCAAGTTGAGGATTAAGGTTTTTTCTACATTGAGGAGAGGATTGACCCTAATGTGGCAAGAGATAAGGCTAGTACTATAGTGATAACTGTTCTATCAGGTTCTGCCTCACCAAGGCAGATTGAAACAGAGCTTTAGAACTTGGTTGGAGTTGAGTCATGGAAATGGAGAGCCCGACAAGTTGCTGATGATAGATTTCTACTGAGATTCCCAACTACTAAACTTGCTGCTTAATGGTGTTACTTGAAGAATTTGACTATGAGGAGTGGCGCACTGATTCAGATTGATGTTTGGGCTCCTATAATTGATGTGAAGGGAGAAATGCAAACTGTTTGGTTTAGGGTGAGAAAAATCCCTCCAGATCAGAGGTCATCATTGACTCTAACTCAAGTGGGTGGTCTTGTGGGAAAGGTGCTTGAAATAGATGAAGGGTCAAGATACAGATATGACTATGTGAGGCTACAAATTGGGTGTAGAGATGTAAGAAGAGTTCCCAAAACAGCTGAAGCTTTCCTGGGTAGGAAGTTGATTGACTTTGGATTTGAGAGAGAGCTCAATGAAGGGGAAAGTAGCAAAGTTCTTAAGAGTGGAATTGTGGTTTCTGATGACCAGCAACCTCCACCAAAAAGGTCTAAACCTAGTGCTTCTACACAACCTGAGGAGAAGGAGAAAGGCAAAAATGAAGACACTTATCAAGGTGGATCATCCAAAGGCAAGCAACAAAATCTTGAACCTTGCTGGACTGCTCCCCCTAAGTTCAACTTCAAGCCAAGAAGTCAAACAAAGTTAATGAGAGATCCTCATAAGGCTTTCAAGATGGATAATCTTACTACTGAAGATGAAGCTGGCCAGGTATACATACCTAATGAATGTGTTGCATCTGATTCAGATAGTGATTCATTCACTGCAAAGATCCATCAAACTCTAGGTATGGATGTGGGCCAATCCAGCAAAGATGAAGGGGATACCTCCTCAAAATAGATCTGGTTTATGAATCAGGTTGAACTGGCTGCTGAATCTGAGATGATGACATCCTCAACCAGATTGTGTGACACAAATATTAGTCTAGATATTCCTACTAAGAAACTAGTGGAGGAATATGCCAAAGGAACAAATAACAATGGCAACAATTCACCAGAGATTTTCATAACTCAAGACAACATCATCAATACTCAAGAAAGCACTGAAGGTGGTCAGCTCTCTCAAGAAAATGATAATCTTAACACTGACAATCAAAGTGACAAAAGCTGTGGAACAGACTCACCTAAAATGTGACAGTCAACTTCTTGATAGTATTCCAGTTGCTGACACTTCTGCTAGAACTCAAATACTAGCACCTTAGCAAAAAATGTTGGTGAGAAGATAATTGTTCCCAAGGAAGAGATTGAAAGGCAAGGAAGGAGGAGGAGTGAAAGAGTCAAGAAGGTCACCCATGTCAACACCAATGACAAGATTGAGAAGATGGCTAAAAAGGAACCTGGAAGGTAACTCCTCTAATATATTTTCCTCTCTTGCCAATGATGATATTTCTTATACTGCTCATAACATGGGTATTGAAATTAATCATGATGATTATGCTTCATTAGAACAAGCTAGAAATGATTTATACAGTAAACAATGTGAAACAAAAGCTCCTGTTCAATCTGATTTGCATGTTGACGCTCATAATACCACTGATTTACTTCAATTAGAATGGCTCCAAGAAGAAACTTTTGATAATGATGATTTTATTATTGTTGAATCTAGAAACAAGAAAAGAGAGAGGAAAAGAACTATGATTTTCTCTCCTGTTGGTAAGACCAATACACAAGAGAAAGGGGGTGTGATAGAAAAAATAAAAAGAGGAATGCCTAGTAAAGCTACCTCTGAAAAAATGACAACCAGGAAAAATGATACAAGGCCTGATATGGAACTGTAGGGGTCTAAAGAAAAAAGGAGTTGCTGCTTTTCTAAAAAATCTAATTCAGCAATATGCCTTTCATTTCATTGGCATTTAAGAGACTATGATATCCTCCTATGATGATAAGATTCTAAGAAAATTTGATATTCAAAAAGACTATTTGTGGCTTAACAATCATTCCAAAGGAAAATCTGGTGGTGTTAGATTGGATTTATATGATTTTGGTGCATTTCATCAAGGGGAATTTATGCTCCAATTGGACTTATGGGATAAAACCAATGAGTCCAAATGAAATTTGTTGATTGTATATGGTGCTGCTCAAGAAGAAAACAAAATTGAATTCCTATCTGAACTCTCTGCTTTTTGTTCCAGAAACAAGGAACCCGTCCTTATAGGAGGTGACTTTAACATCATTAGATACATGGGTGAGAGGAACAAACCTAGAAGCTTGAGTAGTTTCTCTAACATGTTTAATACCCTAATCAATTTCCATGAGTTAAGAGAAGTAGTTATGACAGGAGGCCTTTATACCTGGTCCAACAACTAAGAAGTTCCATTGATGGAAAAAATTGACAGAATCTTAATATCCAAACTCAATGGTGAGAAAGCTTCCTAGGGAGTTATCTGATCTTATCTTCTGGCCCATGTAAGGCTAAGAAACATATAGAGTTTAGATTTGAAATTAGCTGGCTTTGTAATCCATAATTTCTACCTAAGGTCAAAAAAATTTGGGACAAGCCTTGTAATGCAAAGTCCACTCTAGATAAGATACAACAGAAAATTAAGCTGTTAAAGCAATACTTCAAAGGCTGGGGTTTTAACCTTCAAGGGGATTTGAGGAAAAGAAGAAATGAGAACTCTACCAAGCTCTCTAAATTGGAGTACCTTTAAGAGAATAAGGAACTAACTGATACACAATTTGTGGAGAAGTTGGATTTGATTAAAGAAAACCTTTCTCTGATTGAACAAGAGGAAGCGTATTGGTTAGCAAGAAGTCATGAACAATGGCTTCTGAGAGGTGATAATAACACCAGCTACTTTCATAAGATTGCCAATGGCAGGAGGAGAAAAAAATATCTTGTCATTGGAGAACGATGGTAATATCATTACTGGAGATGAAAACCTATTATAACATGTAACTAAATACTACTCTTCTCTGTTTGGTCCTGAAGAGGAATATAACATCCATATTGATAATGATGTTTGGCAAGAACTTTCAAAAGTATCTGAAGCTAAAAATTTTGAGTTATGTAAACCATTCTCTGAAGAGGAAATAAAAGCTCTTTTTCAAATGGAGAAAAACAAAGATGCTGGACCAGATAGAATACCTATAGAGTTCTATCAACATTGCTAGGATATTGTGAAACAAGACATTGTGCAACTGTTTGCTAATTTCCATAATGAATCTGTTAATATATGAAGAATCAACTATGGCATTTTTACTCTTCTTCCAAAAAAAGCTGATGCTTCTATCATCCAACAGTACAGACCCATATGTCTACTGAATTGCTTATACAAACTCATCACTAAGACTCTTACCATAAGAATTGAAAGAATTGCTGATAAGCTGATTCACAGTAATCAATCAGAATTCATGAAAGGCAAAAATATTATGAATGATATTATGATATTACATGAAATTCTGCATGAAACCAAAAAAAGAAGCAAACCGGCGTTATCCTAAAACTAGACTTCAAAAAAGCCTACGATAAGGTCAAATGGAGCTTTCTGTTTGAATGCTTAAAAGCTAGAGGTTTTAGTCTTAAGTGGTGTAGTTGGATACAACAAGTGGTATGTAGTGGGATGGTCAGTGTCAAATTGAATGACATGATAGGTCCTTATACAAAAAGTCATAAGGGAGTGAGGCAAGGTAATCCTTTGTCTCCAATCTTGTTTAATTTTGTGGCTGATGGTCTATCCAGGATGATCCTCAAAGCCCAATCTAATGATCTCATTCTTGGTTTAGCTGATCTCATCATTGATAAAGGTATTGTTGTACTTCAATATGCTGACGATACTATTACTTGTTTGAAACATGATATGAAAAGGAAAAAAATTTGAAGCTGTTGTTATATACGTACGAGTTGATGTCTGATCTAAAAATAAATTTGATAAAATGAAGTGATAATGATCAATGATAATGGAGATTACGCTATTGAATATGCTAGCACTTTCAACTACCAAATTGGGTCTTTTCCTATTTAATACTTGGAGTTCATATTTCACCCAGCAGACTTCATATTGCTGATTGGTACCCTACTTGAAAAAACAGCAAAAAACTTGACATTTGGAAAGGGGAATATGTCCATTGCTGGGAGAAAAGTTCTGATAGACTCCAGCCATAACAATGCTCCTGTCTATGAAATGTCTCTATATTTGCTGCCAAAAACAATTACTAAACAACTTGATAAGATCAAAAGAATCTTCTTCTGGCAAGGTGGGGGTACAAAAAGAAAGTATCATTTGATAAAATGGACTAGAATTTGTAAAAGAAAAAAGAAAGGGGGCTTGGAATCAAATACATCAAGCTGATGAATATAAGTTTACTAAGCAAATGGTTATGGAAACTTGAAAGTGAAAAAGGTCTATGGCAGGACATTATTCATTTCAAGTACATGAAGAGATCAACTCTATCTAATGTTAAACATAAACAAAATGACTCTCCTATCTGGTCTGATTTATTAAAGATAAGAGATATATATCTTCAAGGGAGGAAAATCCTAGTAGGCAATGGTCGACAGACTTTGTTTTGGAAGGACTAGTGGTTATACGATGAATCATTGTAACATCTTTTTCCTGATTTGTTTGACATGACTTTTCACAAAGATGTTTCTGTTGAAACTGTCACCAAAACTCCTGAACTGGTGACTTTCTCTAGATGGTTGATTGATAAGTAGGCTGATCAATGGATTGATATATTGGATAAAATCAAACAAATACAGCTCACTGAAGATGATGATAAGGTAGTATGGAAATTTGTTAAAAATATGAGATTTTCTATTAAATCAATGTATAATGCGCTGACCAAAAATGATATTGGTTCTTAGCATAATAAGATCTATAAAAGCAAAATACCTGAAAAAATAAAAAAATTTCTATGGCTCATTCTGAACAATGCTATACTCACTAAGGATAACTTGTTAAGAAGAAAATGGAAAGGAGAACCTGTTTATTGTTTCTGCTCAGAAAATGAAACTAGCCATCATCCGTTCTTTTTATGTAATACAGCTAAAACTGTGTGGGCAACTATTGCCACTTGTATTGGTGCAAAGAACATTCCCGCTTCTTTTGATCAGAGCTGGCACTGGTGTGACAAATGTTTACCAAAAAACCAAAAATTCCATGCTCTGGGCATAGCTGCTATATGTTGGGCTATATGGAAAGCAAGAAACAAGTGTTGTTTTGAAAAAAAATCAATCCATAGTCCTATCTCCATTGTTTGCCATGCCTTTGCCTTGATGAGTTATTAGGCAGGTGTCTATACTGAGGAGGAAAAAACTATGCTGACTGATGGAGTGAATGCGATGATGGAGATTGCCTTGAAGCTGCTCAACAAGAAATCCAAGAAAAATGAGGTGCTGAGGATTGAAGACACAAGCAAAGATCGACAAGATCAAGGATGAACTGACTTTCTACATATCTTCAGGAGCCTTTGGCGCAAGTTACATTTATGCTTTCAGTCTCATTGTATCTGTTTCTTTGATACCTTGTGTGGCGATGTAAACTCCTTGGGAACGTCCTCTGTTAGCGTGTCCTATCTGGTCTCAGTAGTAGTTTTAGCTTGGGTCTGGTAGATGGTCTCTTATCTAGTCTAAGGTCTATCTTGTTCTTTTTTGGTTAAATTTGCCACTGAATATGTATTTCCGTTACTCGGTTAATGGAAATGGGGGAAAGGCCCTCGTTTTGAAAAAACAGTTTTTATGAACCAGTTTTTTTAGACAACGGGAATCAAGATCTGATTTTGATTTATACAAGACATTGTGCCCACAACTTGTGTCTTTGACACATTTGCAGAACCGGACCTAGGTCTCTCACCCCTTAGAGGTTGGAGTGCAGAAGCTTACGTAAGGAATGACCCTGTCGTTGACACAACACTTGGCTACCTTCTTGGCCTGGCTAGAATTTATCTCTATGTTGTATAGCCCATCAGACGTCCACATGGAAAGGACTCGGCTGACACCACAGTCTGCAAAACCAATCACCCAAGGTGCGACCTTGATGAGCGCACGAGAAGGAAGCACCTTCCAAACACCAATGGCTCTTCTTAGAACAAAATCTGCATCTCCACCGGCGACCATTGACCACAACTCTAGCTGGTTGTTCGTGTTGGCAGCATGTCGCCCACCATCATCATCAGTCATGAGTGCAATGCTTCGAAAGGGAGCACAATGGAATTGAGATGGTAGGTGAAGAGTAGATACTTCCCATGTGGCCAAGTCGTACTTCACAATCTCAAAGTCAAAGCGAACCAAGAAGTAGAGTACGCTGCCCATGAAGATACTGGGCACATGCTCGAATATGCTGGGAGGTCTAGGGATGGGATGCTTGAAATCAGCTAGCTGGCTCCACGCACCAGCTTCAGATGAGTAGACGAGCAAGTACATGACCTGAGGCTGGATGTCCATCACGACCACCAGGAAATTTCGCCGGTAGCAGTCGAGGTGGTCGCAGTTGCCACTGGCGGTGGCGGCACAGGTCACGGCCGCCAAGTATCCGTGCCTCGTGTCGAACGGCAGCTTGGGCAAGTTTCGCTGCTCGTCCGTGATGGGGTCCCAGACGGAGAGGTTAAGCGTTGGCATCCACATATATCTCCGGCAGAGCAGGACGCGGCCGTGGCGAGCGTCAATGGCATTCCAGCTGTAGCAACCGTCACAGCGGAAGGAGGTCGTGGAGACAAAGTACGCCGTCGGCAATGGTATGTCTTGTACGGGCAAGATGAAAGAGTTGGTATCCCTAGGTGCTACGTCGACGTGTCTGACCCTGCTGCAGTGCCCGGTGTAGATGTATCCCAACAAAGGGGGCGCATTGCGGTGGAACTCGTGGAACCTGCTACGGAACTGGGTGCTTGAGACGAGGCGACACCAGAGCTTGCAGACGAGGACGGCGCTGATGAGGCTCGCGGGGTCATCCGGCGGGATGCAGAGCAGCACCTCTTCCACGAGCTCCTCCATCAGCTCCGGCTGCAGTGGCGGCGGCGGCGGCGCCATGCCTACTTCTGGTTGCACGGTCCGTGGCCGAGGGATCGGCCGATGAGGAACGAGGAGACCTTATTTGTGAAGTGAGGATTTGGAATATTGGATCAAACCCAGTTATATTACACGCGAATCCACGACCTCCCTGGAATCCGATCCGGATCAGAGGCCTTCTCCAAGAATCGTACTCGGTTCTTGTCCAACAGAGGCCTTCTCCAAGAATCGTACTCGGTTCTTGTCCAACAATTTGCTGCTTACCTGGCGGCGCCCCTGCTCCTGGACTCCCGATCGATTTGTCCGCTGCAAGGTGGGTCCAGAGGTTCTGATTCGGACGGTTGTTTTATTCTGTATAAATCTGTCTGATGAATGCAGAAGCATAACGACAACCAAAGCAGACTGCAGCAGAAACTAAAGGACCCACTATTGGTGATGAACAAAACATGCTTCGATGGCAGACAACCGATGCGTTTTCTTGATCACATGGTTTGCAATCTGATCGCAGACACATTGCCGTTGTTGTTTTTTCTAATTTTATGTTTTCTCAAATAAAAACACAAAACTAAGAAGATATATATAGATTTCATTGAGAGATACAACTTTTATATATAGCAAGTATCTTTATCCTTGAATGGCCCGATCGCAGAAAAAACAAGTATCTTTATTGGACACCATACAAGAAAGATATAATTAATATGTGCTGTAAGTTAATTTATTTATTTGAGCATCTTAATGACCTCAAATGAAAACCCTAAATGCAAAATTTGGTGATCACAAATAAGAGCTACAGTTTTAATATAAAAATATCTTACACAATGTGATATAAGAAAGATGATTTTTCGAAGGCTACAAATACTTGTATGCGATTAATGTGTTGCGGAATTTTTATATTATTTGTTAAGCATCTTAGCGATCTCAAATAACAGAACTAAAAACTTAAAAAAGTTATAGCTCTCATCGAGATCGAAAGTTTCATATAGAGATCATATTCATCAGATGTTGTATGAAAAAGATATATTTTTTTCTAAGTTGGAGCATTATAGCTAGTCTATATTTGCTCAAGGAATTAATTTTAAGTATTTTTCATTGGCTCACGAGAAGATTTAATGATGCTGGCTAAGAAATTAGTAGTTATAAATTCTTCATCTTAAGTTAGGCTCCTAAATATTTATTTTAAAATATTGAAGACGAATGCAAGAAAAATGGATTTTTTGTTTTTGAGATTAGAATGGATATTGTCAGATGCCATAGACACATAATGTAGAGCTGGTGACAAACATATTTCTGTGCACTTTCCTTCCACTATGCTCATACAAATTATATGCCATAGTAAAAAACAAGAAGGAAAATATAAGAAAATTCAGTATGCATGCAGTAGATTAAGTAAATAAATGTGGCTACTATCATTTTCAGCCATAGAACTTAACCAACGTGTCAGAGCATATCAGCAGTAAAACGATACATATGGAAATTTCACGATTTCAGATTCATTGCTCATTTTCTTAAGCACCAGTTATCTCAGACAAGGATTCACTCCAATATCGGAATTCGATTATGAAGACCTTGTGTCCACTGCTTGAGTCTTCGATGCAATTGCAGAATGAACCACAGGTGTCACCCCAGGAGGCACATCCTACATCAGCTTGCTAATTGAGAAATTAATGTTTGCTTGAACATTTGTTACTCAGCAGTTAGCTGGTAAGGGCCATACATGAAAACAAAACTACAAACATACGAGAGATTCAAACCTCCATAGAAACTCAAGCATCTCTGTTTTATACAGAATATCTTCATTCACGTTTCTATGCTGCTACTAGGTGGCATTATATAGTCAGCATATGAGATCAGCTAAGCGTAAAGAGGAAGAGATTAATCTCTAGGCTCACATATACACATTATAGGTAGGATCCAATATGCCCCATATATACACTACTTCTGAATGTACAGAGAAATCATAAACAACCAACTTGGACCTGGACCCTAGAGGTTGGAGTTCAGCAGCTTATGTAAGGAACCACATTGTCATCGCCACAGTAGTTGGCTACCTTCCTGACTTGGCGGATTTATCTCTACACTGTACAACCCTTCAGATATCGTTATGAACTGGACTCGGCTGACACCAACATCCGTGAAACCTAAGGCTTCTTGTTGATGCGTGGACCCGAAGGGAGCACCTTCCAAATATCAATGACTCCGTGTAGAAGAAAACCAGCATCTTCATCTGGACCATCGACCCTCTACAACTTTAGTTTGTACATTTTTGTATAAGGGGGAAGGAGGGGAACAGAGAGAGGGTAGGAGATGGCATGATAGCCAGATTACTCAGAATTTTACTTCACAATGTCAATCTTATTACATGGTTCTCTCCACTCTTCCTCCCTACTACTTATACAATGGACTCAGACTAGCCACATTGGGCCGGTTACTCTCGTACTGGGCCGGCGGAGCCTTTTGGGCCGGGGGGCAGGAATGGCATCATCTTCAGTAGCAGTCGAGGTGATGTGGCTTCTTTCCCAGGCGTGTTCCTTCTCTTCTTGGATCAGGTAGAAGAAAGGTGCTATTCAGAGGACGGAGTTTAGATGGTAGGGGAATCGCAGATACTTCCTGTGTGGCAAAGTCGTACTTCACGATCTCATCGTATAAAGGAATCAATAAGTAGAGTGAGCTGCCCACGACGACACTGGGTGGACGCCGAAACCAGCCGCCTCGTCTAGGAAGTGGGAGCTTAAAACTAGGGAGGTGGCTTCACGCACCTGCTTCAGATGAGTAGATAGACAACTGCATGATGTCGGATTGGATGTCCATGACAAGGACCAAGAAAGGTCCCCAGTGGCAGTCGAGGTGGTCGCAGTTGCTATTGTGACCACCAGCAGTGGCCGCGCAGACCACAGCGCTATAGTAGTTGTGCTGCCAACACCATGGCAGCTCGGGCAGGTCTTGCTGCCGGCGCGTGACAGGGTCCCAGACGGAGTAGCCAATCCTATGAGGCCAAGCGTTGACGTTTACACGGTAGAGCAGGACGCAGCCGTGGCGGGCATCGATGGTTATCCCGTCGGGAATGTCCATGAGGCGGGATGAGGTCGTAGTGGGGAGGAAGTATGCCGGCGGTGATGGCACCACGCTTACCGGCTTGTAGTTCCTAGGCGTGTCGTCGTTGAGTCTGAGTTTGTAGTTCCTGGTGCAGATCACGGAGAGGAAGGGAACTGCGCGGCGGGGGGACTCGTGGAACCTGCGGGCTGAGTAAGGGGGCTGTGCGGCGGTGGAACTCGCGGAACCTATGGCGGAACGAGGTGCTGGAGACTAGGCGGCACCAAAGCTTGCAGACGATGGCGGCGTGGACAAGGCCCGCGGGGTCGTCTAGCGGGAAGTGGAGGAGGACCTCTTCCACGAGCTCCTCCATCAGCTCCGGCAGCGGCAGCGGCAGCAGCGGCGGCATGCCTACCTCCTTTTGGTCGTGGCACGTGGCCGAGGGATCGGTGGATGTGAGGAGCCAGGACATCTTAATTGTGAGGAGAGTAATTGGATCAACCCTAGATATATATTATATATATACATATAATAGACGTACAACTGCTCCACAATCTCTCTGGATTTTTCTCCAACAATTTGCTGCTCGCCCTGAAGCCCTGGTGCTTTACACCTGATCGATGATGTCCCTGCCAGGTGGGTCCGTAGGTTCTGATTCGGACGGGCTAGGTTTAAATTAATTGTGACTCATGCATACCGTTGTTTTGTTCTCTTCAAGTCTGATTATGTCTTAATTAATGCAGAGAAGCAGAACCACAACGAAACGAAAGGACCTATCGATGAACAGAATGCTTGGTTGGGTGACAGAGAATGAGACAACCAATGCGTTTTCTGGATCACATGGTTTGCAAACTGGTTGCAGACATGTACATTATTGTTGAGCCAGTACTATGCCACCATTTACTTTTCTTTAATTTGTCAGCAAATCATGTGGTCGATGGATAGAAACTGAAGTGAAACCAGTCTGTGTTAAACATGCATCTTTGTCATTTACTTTGATTCTGTTTCTCTACGGCAACTTTTAACCCGACGTGATCTTCGCTTTGTATGAATCTCCTTCTCAACTTTTGAATCTATCAAGCTGACATTCCCCAAGTGATGACTGGTAAATCATCATGTTGATTTTTCTTTTAGATGATGAATAGGGTATGTGGCTTCGTTCCTATACGGCTCCGTTCCCATCAAAGAGGAATCAATATCCCACTTACTACAATTTTTTATAAGCCCCCGCCACAAGCCCTTAATTAATATATCCACAACATTTGCTTGTTTTCTTCTAACTATGTTAAAACATGTTGGGTATTGGGTTATCGACCGCTCGTTTCCTACCCAGGATTGTCCTCTCGCTTCGTTACTCACTACTACTTAGATCTTTTGCGCGGCGGGTGAAACGACCGTAATTTCCGCGAAGGTAAATCCACAGAGTCGGAGTGTAATATGACCATTTAAATCACATACCCGATAACAGTTGAATACCATAATCCATACATCGAACAAAAGAGTGCAATAGAGAGGTTTACATAACTTATTACATCGCCACTTGGCGGAATCAGAGTTCATACAGCATAAAATAGAAGCTTGAGGTGTGGAAGCTATCAACTTCGATCCAACTTGAGCGTAGACACGAAAACCTCAATCGCTGTACTCCCCAGAAGAGTACTCACTCCTTGAACCTGAAACCAAATTTTCAGTATGATTTGTACTGGCCACACTCCCATCCTATGCATTGCTTTGTGGAAGTTGGATGCAAATTGGATATATCAAAAGAAACCTATAAGGCTGGGGTTTCCTATGCATTAATCAGGGATATAAATAACAATATAGTAATCAAGTTTTAAACATGTTCCTATACTCATCATCCATCACCATCATCTCTGTAGCACCATCCCAACTCCTCCAACACCATCTCAGACTCAAGTCGACAAGCCAACTCCCTCTTGGCATGCCTCAGTGGCCCACAGCCCTCAACCTGGCTCACGGCCGGAATTCACTCTCAGGGGGAAGGTAGAACACTCCACTCACTAGTCCGGTGCATGCGGAACACAGGAAAGGTCCATAGTCAAAGAATTGGCATATGTATCGACCGATCAACCATACACTCTGCAGAGGTTTCACTAATCCACTAGATAACCATCCTCGGTGCTTGCAATCACCTAGGAAAATTCCAGGCGCCTACTGCCATAGAACGATGCCACTTTACCATCCAGCTCTGGATCACTAAAACTATGATGAGAGCATGTATCCACTCCCATAGAGGATGCCATGCCATGTACCCACTCCTGAAGGGGGTGCCATGATCATCTCGATAGGGTGTTACCTCCATCCCATGCATATACCTTCCTATCACTACTCGCCTAGCAGTAGTGGCATCGATCTATCCAGCAGTTCAGTCATCTCCCCCCATGGAGAGTGAGTGGAAAGCAAGAGATTCCTAAGGCCTGGATACCAGTGCAGCAGTTCCTAAGTTTGACCAAACTAGGATATCTTCATCAGGGTTTATCCTTAACGTGCTACCACGGCACCTTCATCTCGGGCTACACCTCTCAGAGGATCACACCCAAAGACCACCATCACATCTAAGTTAGCCCGCCACAGCCTCCTCTCGTGGGAATGTCTAGATCCATTCCCTGGCAAGACTTGCCCCAAAAGTCATCGTAGATCCCGGCTCGATCGACTCAACCCTTACCCTACTCCCTGCCGTAAGCTCCACCCCAAACCTAGATATAGCATCATCAGCTCACATGCCCATCTGACCCATCGACTCACACATCACCAGCCTGGCACCCTCCAGGCCTTCCCAGGGTTCATCACATTGCATCAAAATGTAAGCGAGTGAAGTATATAAGTATAATCATAGCAGATAAGCAACTGGCTAACATAACAGCGGGTAAGCAGGTGAAAGGTTACAACAAGGTAGGGCTCATCAAATAATAATCTATCATGCAATCCTAGCATAAGCAATTCATTATGGCGACAGGAATTAAAGCATTAGCCATACTATATTTGCCATGTGTAATGGGATCTACGAGGTTGGATGAGGTGTGGCACCTTAATTGGTGTAGCTGTTGGACTTCTCCTGGTAGTCACTGTCATCAGACTTGTCCTTGATCGACCCTGTAACAGAGAATTAACGGTCGTGGAAGCAACCCCTATAGATTAGCACAAAGAACAAATACCAAATGGAAGATCCAAATGCACTCAAACATAGCTTAGATAGATATGGCTCGATTTATAGAAAATTTGGATATGTGGATCGCATTTTTCGGAGCTCGCATGAATTAGTTATGATTTTTCAAAGACTTAACCATTTTCTAAAAAAGAAAAAGGGCCGATTTATCTGGTGCTGACACGTGGCAGCCTAGGATTGGGCCATGTGTCGCACGCGGGTCAAACAGGGTCAACACAGCGGCTGATGTGGCGGATGATGTCTTGGGGTCAACAGAGATCTCACAGGTAGGGTCCACATGACGTCAAGCTTACGTCATCGGTCCACGATCAACGGTCAATGGTCAATTGACAGGTGGGGCCTACATGACGTCACTGCTGATGTCATCACTGACCGGTGGGACCAGACTCGGCTCACGGCTCGGCCCACAGCTCACGGCTCGGCTCGGTTTGGTCCTCAGTGAACCGTCCTGGATGGGGCCCACTGTCAGTGACTCATGTCCACATGCACCAAGTGCATTCAATCCACGTCCGGGTTCACGCGGTCCACGACTCGATTCACAGTACACCGGTTCCACTTGGCCCCACTGTAGTCACTCAGGTCCAAATGAACCGTGTCCATTCTCCTCCGGCCAACTCATCCCCTTCCTCTTTCTCCTTTGGCCTGACGGCGCGGCTCACCGGCGGTAAGGAAATCCTCGATTCCCGGTGCCACGGTGGATCTCTGGCCTCACCAACTCGACCATCAGCTTTAGGACGTCAAGACGATCACGACGATGGGCTTCAAGGCGGCAGCTCGGCTTCCGGTGATGAGCTCCACGGTGAACGGCGGCTTGGCGGCAGCAGCGCTCGATGTACTCTTCACATTGAGTCACTCCAGCTAAAAATCGTGGTGTAGATGCACGATTGGAGTCACACAGCACCTGCCCGAGGCGCCGGCGGTGACCATAATCCACGGCGGAGTCCGCGCGGGCAGCAACTCCCATGGCGGAGCTCCGGCGCATCCACGGTGCATGGCTGCAGCACTCTGAGAGGGCCACAGCCTCCATCTTCTTGTCTAGTCGACGCAGCTTCCTTCAGTGGTGCTCCTCGGCTCCTTCTTGGTCCTTGCTGTGGTCGGAGGCAGTGGGAAAACGGCGGCGAACGGTGGCGCTCTAGAGCGGCAGTGCACCGGCATGACGATGGCAAGGTGGCTGAGGTCGGTGCTCCGGCTAGGCAAACATGGAGCCAAGGGGTGCACGGAGTTTGTCTCATCAAGGTGAGTCTGGATCTGAGGTCGATGGGGGGCAGAGCTCGTCGGTGAGGTGGCTGGGTGACTTTGCCCTGGCGGCACTCAGTGCGCAGTGATGGACAGGGCGGCTTCTGCTCCGGCATCCTCCTGATGCCGTGGTCCACGGGGCTAGGCTGGTCTGTGTGAGTGAGTGTGCGGTGTGTCTAGTGAGGTCGACAGTGACCTTGGCCTACACGCTCATGGCGGAGCGCCATGGCCAAGAAGCAAGGTGGAGGTTCGGGAGAGCGGTGATGGCGGTGGTGCTGACCGACGGATTGCAGAGGATGGAGGTGCAGTACAAGTCCAATCTCCAGGGTTCTTGTGGCTCTGGCTTGTGGTACGGCTTCTCCTTCTTGCTCCTGGTGTAGCAGCACAGTGGCGCTTCTATTCTTCTCCAACTCCGGCGGTGGCTCCTTCTTCTTTCCTGACTCCCTTCTTCTCCTTCCTCCTCTTCTTCTCCAGATTGAGGCTGGCAAGATGCAATTGAGTGGCCACTGAGGCGGCGGCGGGTCCTGGGGAACCCTAGAGCGTAGAGGCTTGCTCTTATAGGGCAGAGGTGGAGGTAGGTGGCCGGCGAATGGCCGATCAGGCGAAGGCTTGATCAGGAGGCCGAGAGGGGTGCTAGGTCACAGGTGGGGTGCTTGGTCGGGTCCATGGAGCAGCAAGAGAGGGCTAGGTAGCGCCGGGTGTCAAAACCCTTTACAGCAGCAGCGTTTCCCCATGGCGGCAGTGCAGGTGTGCGCGTGCGTGGAGAATCTCGCTCACGGCCGCGAGCTTCTCATGCAGGGGTTGTCGGTCGAGGTGGCAGGCGGACGCGCATGGATGCGGGGAAGGCTTGGATCGAGCGGCCGAGGCGGGTTGCTTTGAGGCAACGTGGGGGGGGGACAACGCTACCACGAGCGCATGGTGCGCGGGGGGAAAAGCTATCCGGTCGGGTGACCTCAGCGGCGCTGATGACATGTGGGTCCCACGGCGGGAGCCACTCGTCAGCGGCTGCGGTTGGCGACGGCGTGGCATGGGCGCGCGCGTGTTGCTGGGCCAGCTTGATGGGCTAGTCTACGCGAGCGGGCGAAGGATGGAGCGGCGAGCAGGCGGGCTGCCTTGCTAGGCTGATCGGGCCGGAAGCTTTCTTCTTTCTTTTTCCTTTTTCTTTTCCTTTTTCATTTTCAAATACATTTATATATACATATATATATATGTTTGTGATGTGCTAACTATGAGCAACAAAATACCGAGCATACATGGCCCAAATAATGTTAGGGTATTATTCCCTTAATATTTATTTGTCAAAATAAATATTATATTATCATTTTTATTATTCAACACATAAACCAAATAAAATCCAAATCACCCTTTAATGCAACATGATGTATGAACTATTGAAACATCGAAACAAAGCTATTGCAACATTGACATATAACATGTGACACATTGATCAAGATCGCTTTGAAACACTTAAATTATACTATGATCACATGGAATGATATGCATGACATGGTAAGGTTGATGCATGGTTAGGGGTGTATGATGGCATGTCACACTCATCACTCAGGGTTTTGTCGAAAAAAATGTAGTTCGAATTTTCGAGTTATTACAGTCCTTCCCCCTCATTGGAATCTCCTCCTCGAGATTTAAGAAGTGACATACCCTTCAAAGAGGTAAGGATAATATAGCAGAAGCTGATTCTCATCTTCCCACGTTGCTTCACGTTCAGTGTGATTGCTCTATTGAACCTTGCACATAGGGATAGACTTGCTTCGGGTCTCTTTGGTGTCATAACCCAAAATCTTGATGGGGTGCTCTTTGTACTCTAGAGTATCTTGGATATCAAGCACATCAGTAGTGACTGCTTCTTCTTCTGGTACCCATAAGCACTTACGTAATTGTGAGACATGGAATACGGGATGTACTCGTGCCAACTGTGGAGGTAGTTCGAGCTTGTATGTGAGCTTCCCAACTCTTTGAAAGATTCGATAAGGTCCAACATATTTTGGGGCTAGTTTCCCTTTCACGTGGAATCTGGAGGTACCATGAAATGGGGACACTTTAAGATAGACATAGTCCCCAACTTTGAATTCAAGATCTCGATGCCTTTTATCAGCATAGCTCTTCTGTCGGCTTTGAGCGATCCTCAAGTTTTCTCTAACTTGAGCTACTCCTTCTTCAGCTTCCTTGATCTTGGCGGGGACAAAGACTGCCCTCTCACCTGGGTGGTCCCACATCAACGGGGTTCTGCATGGTTTGCCATAAAGAGCTTGAAAGGGTGACATCTTGATACTTGCCTGATAGCTGTTGTTGTAAGAGAACTCAGCAAACGACAAACACTTCTCCCAATCTGTTCCATATTTGAGAACATTGGCACGAAGCATATCCTCAAGAATCTGATTCAACCTTTCTGTCTAACCATCTGTTTGAGGGTGGTAAGCAGTGTTGTAATCAAGGTCAGTTCCAATGGACTCATGAAGAGCTTGCCAAAATCGGGACATGAATTGAGGTCCATGATCCGACACAATACTCTTAGGAGCCCCATGAAGCCTCAATATCTCCATGTTATACAAGTCCGCCAACTGCTCAGCACGTATCAAAGTCTTGACTGGTATAAAGTGTGCTACCTTTGTCAGATGATCAACGATTACCCAGATGGAGTCATGACCTTGCGAGGATCGAGGTAATCCCACGATAAAGTCCATGGATATGCTCTCCCACTTCCATTCAGGAACATCGAGTGGTTTGAATAATCCAGCGGGTCTTCTATGCTCGGCCTTGACTCTATTGCAAATATCACATTCGGCCACATGTCTAGCAATGTCTGACTTCATGCCTTTCCACCAGAAGTGCTTCTTCACATCTTGATACATTTTTGCTCCTCCAGGGTGGATGCAATACTTAGAATCATGTGCTTCTGACAGAATTTCCTTTCGCAAAGCAGGATTGCTGGGTACACAGATTCTGTCCTTGAACCAGATGGTTCCATGCTCATCTTCTCTAAATTCTAGGCTGTAGCCTAACTTCATCAACCCTTGAATGTAATCCATCTCCTCACAACTCTTCTGAGCTTCACGAATTCGCTCGGTGAGATTATACTCGATGCGAAGTTTGTGTAACAGACCATGGGGTACTATCTTGAGCTGGAGATCTTCAATTTCCTTCCTTAACTCAGGTGGCAAGGTTGAGGTGAACAGAGCATGACAGTAGGTCTTGCGACTAAGAACATCTGCAACTATGTTTGCTTTTCCTGGATGATAGTGAATCTCCATGTCATAGTCCTTGATTAGCTCTAGCCATCTGTGCTATCTCATATTCAGATCTTCTTGAGTGAAGAAGTACTTCAAGCTCTTATGATCGGTGTATATATCACACTTGTTGCCAATGAGATAGTGCCTCCAGATCTTCAAGGCGTGCACAACAGCTGCTAACTCGAGATCATGAGTGGGGTATCATTCCTTGTGCTCCTTCAGCTGTCGGGAAGCATAAGCAATAACTTCCCATTCTACATCAACACACTACCTAGTACTTGGTGTGAGGCATCACAATAGACAACAAAGTCCTTAGTGATATCAGGTAAGGCTAGAACAGGTGTGGTAGTGAGCTTCTCCTTCAGAGTTTGAAAACTGTGCTCACACTCGGGTGTCCATTCAAACTCGTTTGTCTTCTTCAAGAGATTTTCATAAGATGAGCTATCTTCCAGAAGTTCTCAATGAATTGGTGATAGTAACCCGCCAATCCCAAGAAACTCCTGATCTCGGACACATTGCGAGGCTGCTCCCATTCTTTCATGGCCTATATCTTTGTCGGATCTACAGCAACACCATCAATAAGAGTACATGACCAAGGAAAGCAACTTCTTCAAGCCAGAACTCGCATTTGCTGAACTTGGCATAGAGTTGGTGTTGAGATAGCTTCTCGAGCACTATTATCAGATGTGCTTCATATTCTTCGGCAGTGGATGAATAAATTAGGATGTCATCAATGAAGACTACCACATACCGATCAAGATCATCCAAAAACACCTTGTTCATCATGTTCATGAAGTATTCAGGGGCATTTGTGAGACTGAAGGATACAACGGTGAACTCATACTTCCCATAGCGAGTGACAAAAGCTGTCTTGGGAATGTCTTCTTCCCGAATCTTCATTTGATGATAACTAGATCTAAGATCAATCTTCGAGAAGTACTTAGCACCACGAAGCTGATCAAGCAGATCATCAATCCTTGGAAGAGGATACTTATTTTTGATGGTAACCATGTTCAGATTGCGGTAGTCAGCACACATCATCATAGAACCATCTTTCTTCTTCACAAATAGAATAGGCGATCCCTAGGGCGAGGCACTAGGCCTAATAAAGCCCTTGTTGGAAAGCTCTTTCAGCTGCTTCTTGAGCTCTTCTAGTTCATCAACTGACATGTGGTACGGTCACTTGGAAATGGGACCAGTACCCGGCACGAGATCAATTATGAACTCATCATCATGATCAGGTGGCATGCCTGGCAACTCTTCTGGAAACACGTTCTCATATTCCCTAACGACGGGAACATCAGCGAGAGTCTTCTCCTCTTTCTGAGATTCTGCCTGAGACTTGAGTGCATTCAGGGCACATAGAACAGATACAGACTTATCCCTCTAAGGTGCACATCTGACTGCTTGGCCAGAAGGGTGAGTTACCTGAACATATCTAGGTGAACAAGAGATCAATCCCTTGTGCTCGGTAATCCAATCCATGCCCAGGATGACATCCAATCCATTTGATGGTAGAAGGATAAGGTTAGCTCAGAAGGTTAGACCCTCGATAGAAAGCTTCACTCCCTTACAGATATGGGTGCTTCTCATCTCACCTAGGGGAGAATTGGTGACTATAGGCTCCAGACGTGGAGTGGTAGGTATTTTATTCTCTTGTGCAAACTTGGATGAGATGTATGAACATGTAGCTCTAGAATCAAATAGAATAGATGCTTTAATGCCATTAACCAAAAATATACCGTACACAACATCTGAGGCAGCTTGAGCTTCTTCAGCATTCATGTGCGTGAGGCAACCACAGCTTGCAGTTCCACGGTAATGAGACTTAGGTGCAGCAGGTGCGGGGGTCTTCTCAGGATAGTCAAACACCTTGTGTCCAGGTTTGCCACAACCAAAGCAAGTGAATGGCACACTACCTGTGGGGGTTGGCGCAGCGGCCTTCTAGTTGCCAGGGTTTGGCACAGCACGAGCAGGTGTAGAGTGATCGGACCTGTGACGTGGCTGCGAAGAGTGCTCATGGGGATAACGATCCTTCCCAGAGTGGTCACGAGAGTGATGGTCACGAGGGTGATGGTCGCGGGAGCGATGGTCACGGGAAGAGCAGGAGTGGTCAGCAGAGTAGGCACCACCACTCTTACCCGAGCCATAAGCAGGGTCCTTGCTAAAATGGGGACGGCTAGATGACCTGTCTCGATGGAACCTCTTGCGCTCGTAGCCATGGTAGGAACCCTCGGACTTCTTCCTATCCCTCCTAGATAATTCTCCTACCTCCTTCTGATCCTTCTCAATCTGTATGCAGCAATCGATCATGTCACAGAGGGTATGACTCTTGGTGTCTCCCAAGGCCACCTTGATCTTTGGGTTCAGACCCTTCCTGTACTGAGTGATCTGTTCCTTCTTAGAGGCTGCAACATGCAGAGGTGCATATCACAGCAAGTTGGTGAAAGTGTTGGTGCACTCACAGATGTCACACCCCTTCTGAGTGAGATTGCGAAATTCCTCCTCTTTCTGCTCCATGACTCCCTCAGGAACATGGTACTCAATGAACTCATTCGCGAACTCATCCTAGGAGATGTGGTCAGGGTCCTCATGAGCTTGGCGGTAGCTGTCCCACCAGGAGCGTGCAGCTCCAGTGAGATGGTGAGCAGCGATCCCAACTCATTCCTTAGGGGTACAAGTGGTAAGCTCCAACTTCTTCTCAATCTCCCGAAGCCAATCATCAGCTTCCAGCGGTTCCTTGTAGGTGCCATCAAAAGTGGGTGGCCTGAGCTTCAGAAAACCCTCGAGCTTTCTCTGGAAGTCATTCGGATTGCCTCCATAGCGGTGATTGGCCCCATTGACCAAAGCGGCAAGCAGCTGTGTCTGTTGCGCCATCACTTTCGTCAGGTTCAGTGGCAGTGGTCGTGGCAGGATCGGCTGCGGTGGAGGGTTCGGCTAAGATGGAGGCCCATTGCCATTGGCATCACCTCCTCCAGTGGCACCTCCAGCTGGTGGGGTCTGCTCACGGTCATTCCCACCCTGGTTGAGGTTGATGGGTAGAATGCGACCACCTATGCATCCATAGTGTCTTCCACGCCCAAGCTCAGGCTCGGGTGGAGGCAGACGGTTGCCCAGACATGCGAAGCGACGTGCAGACATCTGCAACATGGGTCGACAATAGTTTAGCACTTTATTAATTCAATATAATTAAATGATTTCAATGATTTAAGGAAAACATTTAATCTATCCAACACTCATACAAAGAAGCATTAAGAGCCATAAAATGCGATAAGATCGATCATTCATCACATGGTTTGCATTACATGGCATCATCTCTAGCAGCTAAGCTAGATGACGTGCGAGACTCGCACTACGAGAAGGGAAACTCATGGAGGGTACATCAGGGATGATACATCATAACTCATGGATAACATCTAGCTCAATCTAACTCAAGACGTGGCCACACAGGGTCCACACTACTCTGACTCGTACATCAGTGTGTTATACACTGCTAGGTGGAAACAGCTACCAAGAACCATCAACTCCTCCTATGACATGTGAAGGCACTTTACGTAAGCCTGAGCTTCTCCGAACTTCTTGGTAAGTGGCAGGTTGGTGGGAGCTGGACAGTGGTCATGCCTCAAAAGAGTCTGGCCAATCTGGAAAGTTTCCTTGAAGCGGTCCTTGCGTCTGGACGATAAAGGAAGTCGATCTCACAACTCAGCATACTCCTGGCAGCGTCTCTCATCGGTGTTCTTCCAAGCTGTCTTGAGCCTCTTGTACCTATCCACCAAGGTCTTGTTCTGAATCATCAGGGCAATCAGATGGCCTTGGTTGCACTGTGTTTTTGCCTCTACTTTCTTCAAGGTTTTGACGAGCATTGTCTTCTCACACTGCATGGTAAGGTTACTCTTGCCATCTTCCCGTCTTCTCTTCTGAAGTTCTCGAATCTCCTTGTCCTTGTCCATCTTCTCTCCTTCCAACTATAGAACTCTTGCATCCAATGTCCTCTACCTTGTCTTGCAAGTCAGCGACCTTGGCTTTCTGGGCTCTTGCCTGACGAGCAAGCTTGTCCTGCATCAGGGCGATGGTTGCCTTGAGGTTTTCCTTTTCCTCAGGTTCCTTCTTGCAAAACTCTTGGTACTCCATCAGAGTGTTGTGGTCAAGGCACCTCTTCTTCTCCAAGTGTTCTATGTAGTGGTTCTGCTCTAAGAGGTGAGCGGCGAAAGCACGGCTGCAAAGACTTGTCTCAGCTAGGATGACCGGCCTGACTTGGTCGTCCTGCTGCTTTGGTGTGAGGAGAGAGTTCAGGGCCTAAGGAAGAAGATGAAACTCTATGTTGTGAAGGTGCTCGTAAGAGATCTTCATCACTTCAAGCAAAGCCTTGAGTGACACAGACTGAATTCCTTCCTCGATTAAGTCCTCGACTGTCATCTCTAGGAGAGATGGTACTGAAGGCAGAGTCTGACTTGCAGGGATGTCCAAGTGAGTAACCACGTAACCCTTGATTCTCCTTCTGGGTCAGGTGCTCCAGTGCAGGTGTACTTGATCTCCTCAATGGGCACTCTGAGCACTCCCAGAACATGGCATAGGGTCTACGGGAAGCCTAGAAACTCCTGTCCCTCATAGGTGAACTTAGCCTTGGGTAGGCTGCTCAACGGTCCAAGAGGGGATCCAAAGCTTGTCATCTACACATTTAAAGGGAAAGAGGTCAGCAAGTCAGTAATAATAGAGAAGTCTTGCATAAGAAGAAATGCAGGGTCAGTATATAACCAAAAAAGAAAAGCTGGTTTGTCCTATTCTATCATCCATTTCTAGGGTTTCATCCTAGGGTCAAGTATGGCTCTTGATACCAACTAAAACGACCTTGATTTCCACGAAGGGAAATCCACAGAGTCGGAGTGTAATATGACCATTTAAATCACATTACCCGATAACAGTTGAATACCATAATCCATACATCGAACAAAAGAGTGCAATAGAGAGGTTTACATAACTTATTACATCGCCACTTGGCGGAATCAGAGTTCATGCAGCATAAAATAGAAGCTTGAGGTGCGGAAGCTATCAACTTTGATCCAACTTGAGCGTAGCCACAAAACCCTCAATCGCTGTACTCCCTAGAAGAGTACTCGCTCCTTGAACCTAAAACCAAATTTTCAGTACGATTTTTACTGGCCACACTCCCATCCTATGCATTGCTTTCTAGAAGTTGGATGCAAATTGGATATATCAAAAGAAACCTATAAGACTGGGGTTTCCTATGCATTAATCAGGTATATAAATAACAATATAGTAATCAAGTTTTAAACACATTCCCATACTCATCATCCATCATCATCCATCTCTGTAGCACCATCCCAACTCCTCCAACACCATCTCAGACTCAAGTCGACAAGCCAACTCCCTCTTGGCATGCCTCAGCGGCCTGCAACCTTCAACCTGGCTCACGGCCAAAATTCACTCATAGGAGGAAGGTAGAACACTCCACTCACTAGTCTGGTGCATGCGAAACACAGGAAAGGTCCATACCCAAAGAATTGGCATATGTATCGATCGATCAACCATACACTCTGCAGAGGTTTCACTAATCCACTAGATAACCATCCTTGGTGCTTGCAATCACCTAGGCAGATTCCGAGCGCCTACTGCCATAGAACGATGCCACTCTACCATCCAGCTCTAGATCGCTGAAACTGTGAAGAGAGCATGTATCTGCTCCCGTAGAGGATGCCATGCCATGTACCCACTCCTGAAGGGGGGTGCCATGATCGTGTTGGTAGGATGTTAGCTCCATCCCATGCATAGACCTTCCTATCACTACTCGCCAGCAGTAGTGGCATTGATCTATCCAGCGGTTCGGCCGTCTCCCCCCATGGAGAGCGAGTGGAAAGCAAGAGATTCCTAAGGTCCGGATACCAGCGGAATAGTTCCTAAGTTTGACCAAACCGGGATATCTTCATCAGGGTTATCCTTAACGTGCTACCACGGCACCTTCATCCCGGGCTACACCTCTCAGAGGATCACACCTAAAGACCACCATCACATCTCAGTTAGCCCGCCACAGGCACCTCTCATGGGAATGTCCAAATTCATTCCCTGGCAAGACTTGCTCCAAAAGCTCCAAATTCATCACGTCACATCAAAATGTAAGCGAGTGAAGTATATAATTATAATCATAGCAAATAAGTAAGTGGCTAACATAACAGCGGGTAAGCAGGTGAAAGGTTACAACAAGGTAGAGCTCATCAAATAATAATCTTCATGCAATCCTAGCATAAGCAATTCATTATGGCGATAGAAATTAAAGCATTAGCCATACTATATTTGCCATGTGTAATGGGATCTACGAGGTTGGATGAGGTGTGGCACCTTCACTGGCGTAGCTATTGGACTTCTCCTGGTAGTCACTGTCGTCAGACTTGTCCTCGCTCGACCCTGTAACCGAGAATTAACGGTCGTGGAAGCGACCCCTATAGATTAGCATAAAGAAAAAATGCCAAATAGAAGATCCAAATTCACTCAAACATAGCTTCGATAGATAGGGCTCGATTTATAAAAAATTTGGATATGTGGATCGCATTTTTTGAAGCTCGTATGAATTAGTTATGATTTTTAAAGATTTAACCATTCTCTAAAAAAGAAAAAGGGCCGATTTATCTAGTGATAACACGTGGGAGCCTAGGATTGGGCCACGTGTCGCACGCGGGTCACACAGGGTCAACACAGCGGCTGACGTGGCGGATGATGTCATGCTGACGTCAGCATTGATCGGGTCAACAGAGGTCTGACAGGTGGGGTCCACATGACGTCATGCTGACGTCATTGGTCAACGATCAACGGTCAATGGTCAACTGACAGGTCGGGCCCACATGACATCACTGCTGACGTCATCACCGACCGGTGGGACTAGACTCGGCTCACGGCTCGACCCACGGTTCATGGCTCGGCTCACGGCTCACGGCTTAGCTCATGGCTCACGGCTCGGCTCGGTTTGGTCCTCAGTGAACCGTCCTGGATGGGGCCCACTGTCAGTAACTCATGTCCACATGCACTGGGTGCAGCCCCACTGGCAGTCTCTCAGGTCCACATGAACCATGTCCATTCTCCTCCGGTGGCAAGGAAATCCTCGATTCTCGGTGCCACGGTGGATCTCCGGCCTCATCAACTTGACCATCAGCTTCAGGACATCAAGGCGATCACGACGGTGGGATTCAAGGTGGTAGCTTGGCTTTCGGTGATGAGCTCCACGGTGGACGGCGACTCGGTGATGGTGGCGCTCGGTGTACTCTTCACACCGAGTCACTCCAGCTCCAAATCATGGCGTAGATGCGAGATTGGAGTCACGCAGCACCTGCCCGAGGCGCCGGCGGTGACCATAATCCACGGCGGAGTCTGCGCGGGTAGCAACTCCCACGGCGGAGCTCCGGCGCATCCACGGTGCACGGCTACAGCACTCCGAGAGGGTCCACAGCCTCCATCTTCTTGTCCAGTCAACACAACTTCCTTCAGCAGTGCTCCTTGGCTCCTTCTTGGTCCATGCTATGGTCGAAGGCAGCAGGAAAACGGTAGCAAACGGCGACGCTCTGGAGCAGCAGCGCACCGGCACGACGATGGCAAGGTGGCTCGGGTTGGTGCTCCGGTGAGGCAAATGTAGAGCCAAGGGGCGCACAGAGTCCATCTCATCAAGGCAAGCCTGGATCCAAGGTCAATGGAGGGTAGAGCTCGACGGTGAGGCGGCTGGGTGACTTCGCCGCGGTGGCGCTCGACGCGCGGTGACGGACAGGGCGGCTTCCACTTCGGCATCCTCCCGATGCCGTGGTCCATGGGGCTAGGCTGGTCCATGTGAGTGAGTGTGTGGTGTATCTAGTGAGGTCAGCAGTGACCTTGGCCTACGCGCTCATGGCGGAGCGCCATGGCCGAGAAGCAAGGCGGAGGTTCAGGAGAGCGGCAATGGCGGTGGTGCTCACCAACGGATTGCAGAGGATGGAGGTGCGGTACAAGTCCAATCTCTGGGGTTCTTGTGGCTCCGGCTTGCGATATGGCTTCTCCTTCTTGCTCCTAGCACAACAGTACGGCGGCGTTCCTCTTCTTCTCCAACTCCGACGGTGGCTCCTTCTTCTTCCCCGACTCCCTTCTTCTCCTTCCTCCTCTTCTTCTCCAGATTGAGGCTGGCAAGATGCAATTGAGTGGCCACCGAGGAGGCGGCGGGTCCTGGGGAACCCTAGAGTGCTGAGGCTTGCTCTTATAGGGCAGAGGCGGAGGTAGGTGGCCGGTGAATGGCCGATCCAGTGAAGGCTTGATCAGGCGGCCGAGAGGGGTGCCAGGTCACCGGTGGGGTGCTGGGTCAGGTCCATGGAGCAGCGAGAGAGGGCTAGGTAGCGCCAGGTGTCAAAACCCTTTACAGTGGCAGTGTTTCCTTGTGACGGCAGCGCAGGTGCACACGCACGCGGAGAATCTAGCTCGCGGCCACGGGCTTCTCGTGCAGGGGTTGTCGGCCGAGGTGGCAGGCGAACGCGCGTGGATGCGGGGAAGGCTTGGATCGAGCGGCCGAGGCGGGTTGCTTCGAGGCGACGCGGGGGGGACAACGCTGATGACATGTGGGCCCATGGCGGGACCCACTCGTCAGCGGCTGCGGTTGGCGACGGCGTGGCGTGGGCGCGCGCGTGTTGCTGGGCCGGCTTGATGGGCTGGTCGGCGCGAGCGGGCGAAGGACGGAGCGGCGAGCAGGCGGGCTGCCTTGCTGGGCTGATCGGACCGGAAGCTTTCTTCTTTTCTTTTTTCTTTTTCTTTTCCTTTTTCATTTTCAAATACATTTATATATATACATATATATATATATGTTTGTGATGTGCTAACTATGAGCAACAAAATAGTGAGTATACATGGCTCAAATATTGTTAGGGTATTATTCCCTTAATATTTATTTGTCAAAATAAATATTATATTGTTATTTTTATTATTCAACACATAAACCAAATAAAATCCAAATCACCCTTTAATGCAACATGATGTATGAAATATTGAAACATTGAAACAAAGCTATTGCAACATTGACATATAACATGTGACACATTGATCAAGATCGCTTTGAAACACTTAAATTATACTATGATCACATGGAATGATATGCATGACATGGTAAGGTTCATGCATGGTTAGGGGTGTATGATAGCATGTCATACTCATCACTTAGGGTTATGTCGAAAAAAAATTTGTAGCTTGAATTTTCGGGTTATTATAGCAGGCGGAATTGGTTTACTTCAGTAGGTAAAGCGGTCGGCCACGGTTCAAACGCCATGGTAAATCATGGCTTTACCACGGCAGGCAAAGCGGTCGGCCATGGTTAATCAATTTACCACGCAGGCACCGTAATCCGCCCCCCGTGGTTAATCATTTTTTTAAAAAAGAAAAAAAACCTGTACGAGCTTCGATATAGGCCGCACTAGATCCGCCGCCAACGTAGCCAGGATCACACCGCTGCCATCGGATCCACCATGGTAGAGCCCGTCACTGATGGATCCAAAAGCACCAGACCCGGGTCCGCCATGGTAGAGCCCGCCACTGACGGATCCGCCATGTTGGAGGCCGCCTCCGCTAGATCCGCACCCACCAGAGCCCGACCTGCCGTGGAAGGAGGTCTTCGATGCTTGATCTGATTGCTTCAGGGTGTAGCTTGGTATTGTTCATAATGTAAAAGTATCCAAACTCTTGAAGTTTTCTTTTACACTCTTGAATCCAGAATTTGATAACATCTTATTTTCGTACATTTGTAAAAATGACCATTGTCAAACGCTCTGCTCCATGCTTAGTTCAAAGAGCCACTTAACAAATGATTCACACTTCTCATTCTAATTCCATCAACATTTGTTACGGTTGTTGTTAAGTTGATCCAGAAATGAATATTTTAATCCTCCCAAGCAAATGATGTGAAAATTACACCTCTCTTCCCATCCAGAGGCTAAGGAGGCTAGCGACCACGGTTGGCCACACACCTACCGCCCTAGACCTGGACCGGTACTGGATGACCAACGAATCCGCTCGCCACATGGCACGAATGCCTATGCCCATTGGACCCACCCTGCCCCCTCAGCAAAGTCGCCACACCAGGGACGAATCCACCTGGACAGCTTCACCGACGACATGGACCCACCACGCCCCCTCCTCACCTAGCTGTGGCCCTGGGATCAAGCCCCAGCCCCGCATCAAAGGCACAACCGCTGCTACACCACTTGCGTATCCGGGCTGCGAGACCGTTGCCACTTGCAACCTGCCACCCACTACACCACAACCCAAATATAACATCAAACGGTGGGTCGTTATAAGCCATTTCAACATCCTACGGTCTAACATTATAAACTTATAGCCCAAATATTTTTATTGTCCCCCCACCGACACTAATTTTGGGCTGTGGTGTAGTGATGCTACTTGGATGGAGCATCAAGGCGCTAACGATGACTGCGCACCTGTGGGCGTGGGCACCCTTCAAGGCGGCCCGGGAGCGCCACACCATGGGCCAGCACCAGTGGAGGAAACTGGCTACTTCACCACCTAGAGACGGCAATGCACTCGCCACGGCAACAACCAAATGTAGTGCAAGCAAACTGACAACGAGTTCAGTGGGACGATAACTCAAGCACTTCACTGCCAAAGTCATGAAGAAGCACTCGCCGCTCCTGGAGACCAGATAGCTACATTGGGAGCCGACCATACCTTAGGATCATGCATCAGACCAAAAGACGTGTGGAGTACAACATCGGCATTAGAATAGTGGACAAAGACATTGGCAGCCTCATCGGGAAGTCATCTATGAGGAAACCTAAGCATATACTCACAAGTCATATGGCACATAAATTGGAGCTGACGACAACCATATTTCTACACACTTTCATTCCTCTGTTGTATAATAAAAAAAATTTCCATAGTAAAAGAACAAGAACATAATAAAAAGAATCCCTAATGCACTGTTATACTGATTCACTAGATAATAAGCTTATAAGTAATGCAATCATTATAAGCCACAGAACTTAACCAAACCATAGGAGGATATCAGCAGTAAAATGACATATATGAAAATAGATCATTTCAGTTTTGTATGCTCATTTTCTTAAGCACTAGTAATTTCATACAAGGGGAAACATGTTCACTTCAAGACCTGGTTTCGGAAGACCTTGTGCCTACAACTTTATCTTCGACGATGCACTCACCACCAGAGTCACATCCAAGTTGGGCAACATAGGCCATTGTATTAAAAAGAGCGGCACCTAATTCACAAAGTAATGTTTGTTGTTACTCAATAATTAACTAAACATCCCTAGCTAACTTATTAAACTTATAATCAGCAGGTAATTATGACCCTAAGTAAAGTAAAATAGAAAAACAAACTATAGATTCTGTCCACCGTAAAAACATCTCTGTTTAGCGCTTCTTCATTCTTGTTTCTATGCTGCTATATTAAGTGGCACTGTCACACATATGACACTACCACAGAATAGAGGGACAGGGAAATACATATTAACTTGAGTGTCGGCCGCCACAACTCATTTCCTTGAGTGTTGAACCGCCAAGGAAACAAATAAGCCATCAAATTTTTAACACTGCTAAGGAAAAGTAATTACACTCAAGGATATGCATTTTCTTGAGGGCAGATGGCCCCCAAGGATGAATACTTTCTTGAGGGTTATTGACCGCCAAGGAATTGTCTGAGCCCCCAAGGATATATATTTCCTTGAGAATTATCACCGCCAAGGTAACACAAATAGGCTGTCAAAAATATTAAGCTTAACTAGGGCCACATCCTCAAGGAAAGAGCAATTTCCTTGAATGTTTCGAACCCCAAGGAAATTTGTGTTTCCTTGGCACCTAACGCTCAAGGTAATGCATGCTACAGGGGCTTATTTGGCTAAGAAACTATTGATCATTCATGATAACACATCCAATATCCATCGGTTCAATACGTGCATGAACATTTTGCAAATATATAAGACAGCTAGAAACAGTGTATCATCCTACATGTCAGCAGGACAGCAGCACATGCACAACACAAATACTGCAAACACTTCATAAGGCAATATTGCACTTAGCAAAAGATCTGACTAATATCATCCCTACCAATCAATAAACCTAAAAGAATGTGCATACTCCATTGTGCAGTTACTTAGTTGTTGGAATTAGTTTGGCTGGATGCACAGTCACTGTTCAGTAGAGTCGTGATAATCACCGCAATGGGAGCAGCTGCTATCATCACCATCTTCAAGGCAGTCATCATCACCATCTTCAATAAAGTCATCATCATCGAATTCATTGGAGTAGTCAACATGATCGTTGCCATGGTAGCTGCAGTCACCATCATCTCTTTCATGGTAGCTGTAGCCATCATCATCGTCTTCGTCATAAGCATTCTGGTTGCTACGTATTTCATCAACTGAATTGGGGCCTCCATGTGATCCAGTAGCCTGCAAAAGGCAATACTGAAATATTTTCTAGAATTCTGGAACTGAAAAGTTTGGTCTTCAAATTCTAAGATCCTACTGTAAAGTATGAAGTAATTCAGGGCTGTTTTCCTGAATGACTAAAACAACCTAACTGAGGTCTGTTTTCCTGAACAAGCAGAATTAAAGTTGCAGTCCTGTACCTGGAGCCTGGAGGTTGGAGTGCAGAAGCTTATGTAAGGAACAATGTTGTCGTCTCCACAGTAGTCGGCTACCTTCCTGACGTGGCTAGAATTTATCTCTATGATGTATAGACCATCAGACGTCCTTATGAACAGGACTCGTCTGGCACCACCATCCGCGAAACCATTCACCGGAGGCTTCTTCTTGATGAGTACATCCGAAGGGAGCACCTTCCGAAGATCAATGACTCTGCTTAGAACAAAAGCTTTAGCATCTAGACCAGACACCCACGACCATAGCTTTAGTTTGTTCTTCCCCTGGGAAACAATTCCTAGCTGACCATCATCATCATTCACGAGCACAATGCTTCCTTTCAGATGAAGCACTTTAGATGGTAGGGGAATCATAGATACTTCCTGTGTGGCCAAGTCATACTTCACGATCTCGTCCTTAAAGTGAACCAAGAAATAGAGTACACTCTGGATGATGACACCTGGCACATTATCGAACCTTCCAATGGATCCGTGATGCGGCGCTCAAGAACGGTTGGCTTGCTCCATGCTCGAGCCTCAGATGAGTAGATGGAAAAGTATGCTATTTGCGTACGCCGGTGAAAAGTCGTCTTCTTGCAGCGAATTTTGTCGTCTCTTCTAACCTCGCAGGAGTCGTCGTAGAGCAAGCCGAGCAAGGGGGGCGCGCTGCGGTAGAACTCGCGGAATCTACGGCGGAACGCGGCGCCGCAGACGAGCCGGCCCCAGAGCTTGCAGACGAGGGCTGCGTGGACAAGACATGCGGGGTCCTCCGGTGGGAAGTGGAGGAGGACCTCTTCCACGAGCTCCACGCTCCGGTGGCGGCAGCGCCATGCATGCCTCTTGGTTAGTTTCACACGCACGCTGGTGGGGAGCGAATAGATCGAACTAGGTTTTGTCACCAGCCAAGGGACTTATATACATATTTGCAGTTTTTTCGATATGGACGCGGCCAGGTGGGTCCAGAAGTTGGATCAAATTCGCACGTACGACGGTCCAGGTTGAATGCCGCAGATCCAACAACAGCGAAAGCATGCTCTTCAAATCTATGTCTATAGACATCGTAACTCTACGTACATAGCATATCTGCTTATGTAGGCAAGTTCGTTTTTACCAGCGTAGGAAAACGAAAATGACGTCATTAGTAATGAACCACAAAGTATCTAAGCACATCTATCTAGTACCCACCAATACTACTGTCCCTCGTCAACTTTTTACAATGACTTCGTTTCAACTGACGACATATTTCTTTTCTTCACACGGTGATCGATCTCACTGCAGAAAGATAATTTCCGATGCTTAACTTCAGGGGAAAAAATAATTACGATGTAACTAATAACTCTATGAATTCACACTAGTTCTTTCAAACAACCTGTAATGCGGGCGAGTCTGGGTGTGGCTCTGCGCAGTGTGGCGGCGATCGGCACGTGAGGGTATCTTTTGTCGGCGTGTGCCTCCCACTGTCGAGGGCGAGTCTGGGCACGGCTCCGTGCAATGTGGCAGCGACCGGCACGTGAGGGAATTTTGGTCGGCCCGCAGCTCCCACTGTCACGGGCGAGTACGGCCGTGGCCGACAACCCCCACTATCCAGGCGAGGACGCATATCGGTGCGCATCGCCTTTTGTCGCGGGCTAGTCCGAATAGCTTCGCGTAGAGTGGAGGCGGTTGACGCCCCCTTCCTTCTTGTCCGGGCATTGACGCTTGTCGGTGCGTGCATCCCATCACCGCGGGCAAGTCCAATAGGCTCAGCATGGTGTGGCGGTGACCGGCTACCACCTGAGTCGTGGGTGCATATTCAGTGCCTTTGACAATGGTTATGGGCAAAAGCTCAGATCAAATTTTTCTGAGCCAGCAACAAGATTCTCCATGAAGGCATCACTAAAGAGCCTTGCAGCAGTATCTCCTCGACTCATTGCTCGGGAGAAAGCATTGCCGAGCTTAGTTGGCTGACGATGATTAAGTTAGCGTCATTCAACTCCCTGGAGGCATTATTTAAAAGCTCCTGTGCCTTGGTGTAGTAGTCTCTGTGTCTCGCTAGTGTTACCTTGCCTCGGTGCTAGGGCGTTTGATGTTTCTGTATTTTTTTTCCTCCTCAACTTTTTGTAAATCAGCCATTTTGGGCCTTTTTTAATATATTCAGACGGGGAATAATCCCGCCCACCCACCCCCGTTGAAAGTTAAAAAAAACAATCTTAGTATGTGGTTCAAATGTAGGTTGCTTATGTGAATTCTGTCTGTTCTCCCAACCATACTTGGGATCATTCATGTGGGACCAAAAGGCATGCAGAGTACAACATAAGCTTCTGAATAGACGACAAAGAAATTGGGAGTCTCTTCGTGAACTCATTTACAAGGAAATCTAAGGGGTCATATAGGTCAAATGACACATAAGCTGCTGGCGACAACCATATTTCTACGCACTTCATTCTCAACTATCGTAATAAAAATTTGCCATTGTAAAAGAACAAGAACATTATAAAAATTCCCAATGCAGTATTATATTTATTCAATAAATATGTTTACAAGCAACACAATTATTTTCAGCCACAGAACTTAAATAAACTATAGGAGTGCATCAGTCGTAAAAATACATATATGAAAGTTACAGCATTTCAGTTACGGTATGTATATATATGCTCATTTTCAGTAAAATGATATGCTCAGACAAGTGAAGCATATTCACTTGAATATCTAATTTCGATTATGAAGACCTTGTGCCTTGTGTCTTCGATGCACTTGTAGTACCAACCCTAGGTTTATCACCACTGGAGGCACATTCTAGTGCTGCAGAAACATAGGGAATTTTTTTAAGAAAAAGAGCGTCAGCTAATTTAGAAATTAATGTTTGCTTGCACACTTGTTACCAGCGACCATACTTAAAAGCGAAACCGACTAAGAAGCTGATCTCTGTTTAGCGCTGATTATATCGTCATTCTTGTTTCTATGCTGCTATAATTAAATGGCAATGTCAATCATATGAGATGAGCTTGCTTAAGCATGAAGGGAATAGATCTGCAGAGTATAGAAGCTAGTATAGGTAATTAATTATTTTGGTTCCGTCACATCCTGCTCATCAGTAGCTTTTCCCTACCTCTTCTGAATTTAACCAAAGGTTCGTAAACAATAGGATCCCATATACCCACATGATCTAAGTTTATAAGGAGCATATATACTACACATGTTCTAAATTATTGTATTGAAAAAATCATAAACAAGCAAAGTTGTACTCGTGTACCTGGACCGTGGAGGTTGGAGTGCAGAAGCTTGTGTAAGGAACAACGTTGCCGTTGCCACAACAGTGGTCTACCTTCTTGACCTGGCTAGAATTTATCTCCATGCTGTATAGACCATCACACGTCCTTATGAACAGGACCCGGCTGACACCACCACCCACGAAACCATTCACCTGATAAAGTGAGTTCTTGATGAGTGCACCGGAAGGAAGCACCTTCCCAGGATTAATAACTCTGCTTAGAACAAAATCTACATCTCCATCTTGACCAGCCACAATAGACCAGAGCTTTAGTTTGTCCTTCACGCTGCAGGAAACAAATCCTAGCCCACCATCATCATCAGTCATGAGCACAATGCAGCGTTTCAGATGGTGAAACTTAGCTGGTAGGGGAATAGTAGATACTTGCCACATGGCCAAGTCGTACTTCACGATCTCGTAGTTGAGGATCTTTAGGTTCAAGCGAACCAATAAATAGAGTGCACTCCCCACAAGGACGCCTGGCATATTATTGAACATGCTGAGGGAATTGGTTTTGGGGCCCTCACAAACGGTTAGCTTGCTCCACGCACCATCCTCAGATGAGTAGACGGACAGTTGCATCATCCTGTCATAGTCGATGTCCATAACGACAACAAGAAAAGGTCCCCGGCGGCAGTCGAGGTGGTCGCAGTTGCCACTGGCAGTGGCAGCACAGGCCACGGCGGCGTTACAAGAGTACCGATTCAAGTCGAACGGTAGCTTGGGAAGGTCTTGTTGTTCGTCCGTCATGGGGTCCCACACAGAGAAGTCTTTTGCCGAACAACAGCTCCACCTGTGGAGCAGGACGCGCCCGTGGCGGGCGTCCATGGCGCGCCAGCGGTAGTGGCCGCTGGCAGCGTGCACAGGGTGGAAGGAGGTCGTGGGGACGAAGTATGCTATTCGCGTAAGCCGGCGTGCTACCATCTTCTTGCAGCGATCGGTGTCGTCTCTTCTAATCTCGCAGGAGTCGTTGTAGAGCAAGCCGATGAGCAAGGGGGGCGCGTGGCAGTTGAACTCGCGGAACCTGCGGCGAAACACGGCGCCGCAGACGAGCCGGCACCAGAGCTTGCAGACGAGGGCGGCGTGGACGAGACACGCAGGGTCCTCCGGTGGGAAGCGGAGGAGGACCTCTTCCACGAGCTCCTCCATCAGCTCCGGCGGCTGCGGTGCCATGCGTGCCTCCTTCATTTGGTTTGTTGGTTTCACGCACGCAGACGCAGGTCGCAGGCACGCTGGTGGGAGCCGAATAGATCGAACTAGCAAGGGTTTTTTCGATGTAGGCCCAGCGGTGGGTCCAGACTTCCGGAGGTTGGATCAAATTCGCACGGTCCAGGTTGGATCCTGTGGGCATCAAGCCCCGAAAGATTGCAAAAGCTGATAATTTCCCCACGAGGACACGAGTCATTTAGTTTGTTAGAAATCCCTTTTGAAGTTATTAACAAACCATTATGGAAAAATTAAAATATAAACTATTCTTCCACGTGTCTATTAGCTGACAAATGTTTGTTTATTGTTCAACTATATGTCCAAAAGATGTGTATAGCAGATTGAAGTTCGGTTGTCAAAAAAAGCAAAAGATAACAACATATAACACATTGCAGCGCAGACCTTGTCGTGCCGATGCATGTGACGTGGTAGAGTGCTTCTCCTTGCATAGCCAAAAGAGATATTTTTGACAAAACAATTTTTAAATTGATCAATTTTAAAATACTAATTAAGAAGGGTTTCAAATTAGAAAATAGAATCATGTCTGCTGAGATGCTTGCAGCACCTGAGACGTTTCCAAAGCTTAAGAGGGCTTCAATGAGAATTAGTGTCTCAAGCTCAATGTCTCTGCTTTGTATTTATATGGCATCGTTCTTCATTGAGAATTAGAGACTGAGCTCCTTTAACCACTAGTATAGTGCCCGTGCTAACGCTACGATTTTATTTCAGGGATGCACATAAAAACGGCCTAGCGATGATTTTTTTAGAGTTTAAATTTCACACAATTATATGTGACCCTGTTATAATCCTAAAAACATTCATGCATAACAAGATATAATAAGTCATGCCTCCCATACTACAAATAACAATATATTGTCCATTTTAACGCTACGGTAATCTTCGGTATTACAAATGAAGCACTCAAAAAAAAATATAAGCATTGGACCTTTTTCATATATCGTAAAACATAATTGACCGTTTTTAACCATGAACACCAAATATTTAATATACCGATATAGCTTTGTTTTCTAGAAAGTAGATGAGAAACATATACAACTGTACAACATTCTAGCCAAGTATCCTTCACCTTGCTAACATCTCCACTGACCCAAGGAAAACAGAGTTGAACCACTCTGCGCCATTGTCACGTTAGTGGGGGACCAAGTATAGAGGGCGCAG
>CM041631.1:64572145-64609063 GCA_023333625.1 Bothriochloa decipiens
TCCTATGCCATGACTATCTCTAATGTTTCACCACAAACTTCAGAGTATACGCACGCACGCTCGAGAGTGCGCATGCATGTGTACTTGTCGTTTTTTTGTGTGTGTATGTGTGTGTGTTCAGTTTTCCATATACCGTGTGCGTGTGCGTGCGTGCGTGCGTGTGTGTGTGTCCAAAAGAAATATTTGTAGTAATATTTCAATTTTACATGAATGTTCTTAGTTCTTCAAACGTAAGATATCTTTAGTAGTTCACTTTTAGCAGAGCACAAATGGAAGGCTGACAGGGTAGCTGCATCCAGGAACTGACTGTACTGTAGGATTGCAGATATTAAAGCTTTAGAAGAATCAAAACATCCTTATCACAAGCACGGGTATTGTTTTTTTTAATTGTCCACATTCGTTGTGTCCGTTAGAGGACCATTGCTTGCTCTTCAGCCACCGTGTCCTGCAGGTTCATAGAACAACATGTGATTCTGTACTTCTATGTATATGATCTGATCCAGTTCTTCTGTGCAACAATAACTTTAAAGAAACCATCTTCCATCTCTTATCTGGCTAACCTTCGGTCAATGCTTTTGGACCTCACTTCACATCACTTGCGACCAACCTCTGCTAACCCTGGAATTGTAGTAGTTGTATGTTGGAGCATCTGTCACCACCGCGACAACATAGGCTGGCACTGATGTGATCTGAAAAGTTGAGAAACATAGTCGGTGCAATTCAGTAATGTTGCATCACCCCCTTTCTCCCTAATACCTTGTGTAATATTTTCAGTTATCTAACTGTTGCTGCAAAGGCCCCACCGCCAGTTACTTTGGCCCCTGAAGTGATAACCATGTGAAGCCGAAAGCAGACATTTTGCTGACAAGGAATCAAAATTTCTGTTATAATTTTGACAAAAACATCATTTCTGCCATGTCTCTGAGCTAGTATGCCTTGTTGTTGCTTGACACGTAACTCCGTTGTCTTGATGTCGATGTGGAATGTAGCCAAATCTAGAAATTTTCCAGTTCCTAGAATGCAACTGAAATCTTCACTTGAATTTGTGATGTTTCATGTGTTGTTCCAGGAACAGGAACCCAGCTGCTGTATTAGTAAATTCAAATTAACTTGAGACCTAGAATCGTTGTATATAATTCTAAATTTTAAACGATGAGTTAGCTTCCATTACGTCCTGATGTGCTGATTCTATAGCTGTTTAATGACAGATGGATTTTGCACTTCAGGCCTGTGGGACCGGCTGTCAAGTCCCTCTGCCTCTCTAGGCTTCTAATAACCAGACCCCACCTGGCAGAGCGCAGGTGCCAACCGAGAGCCCTCTCGATCGATTCCTTCCCTACCCAACAAAACCCTCGCTTTGCCGGCGGCGCGCAGCAGCGGAATTCCGGCAAGGTAGTCAGGCAGCATGGAGGTGCCCGAGGATCTGATCGAGGAGTTTCTTCTCCGCCTCCCGCCGGCCGATCCCAGGAGCCTTGTCTGCGCCGTCGTCTGCAAGCCCTGGTGCCGCCTCATCTGTAGTCCTCGCTTCCGCCGCCGGTTCCATGAGTTCCACCGCACGCCCCCGATGCTAGGTTTCCTCGCCAATACCACCAAGGGACCCCGCTTCGTCTCCACCTCCTCCCTCCGCCCACCGGGCCTCGCGGAGTACCGCGGATGGCAGGTGCTCGACGCTCGCCACAGCCGCGTGCTTCTCGGCAGCATGGATATGAATGCTGCGAGTCCCAAACTCGTGGTCTGGACTCCTGTGACGAACGAGTGGCGGAAACTACCACCGCCGTGCCTGCGTGCCGCCAGCTGGAATGCGGCTTTGCTCTGTGCGGCCGTTGGTTCCAGCGACTGCGACCACCTCGAATGCCAATGGGGCAGGCCCTTCCTCATCGTCCTCGTGGCCAGCATCGCTGCACAGTCCACAATGATTGTCTACTCATCCGAGGTTAATGCCTGGAGCGAGCCGAGGCCACTCCCCAGTTGCTATGTCATCAATGTGGCACCCACTGCCCTTGCCGGGACCACACTGTACTTCTTGATTGACTCGGGCAAGAGAATTCTTGGGTATGATCTGGCCACCGGAAAAACATTTGTGTTTCCGCTACCTCCTGATTCTATTGCGTGTGATCTTGTGCACATGACAACGGAGGATGGGGGGCTGGGTGTCTCAATAGGAGTAGCTTGGCTGAGAACCGCTTTAGGAGCCCCTTTACGAAAAGGGGCTAGACTATCCCTCTGGTCCATGGAGACAGGTCCTGATGGAAACATTGGATGGGCACAGATCAAAGTCATTGAGCTCGAGAAGTTTCTCCCTATCAAGGCTTCGTCCATCTATCCTACTCCTGTTGGCTTTACCCCTGGACTCATTTTCATGAACACGGCTGACGGGTTGTTCAGCATTAATCTGATATCAGCCCAGGTGGAAAAGGAACTCGAGAACGATGAAATTTGTGTAGTCAAAGTTGTTCCCTACAAGAGCTTCTACACTCCAGGTATATATAACTTTGCTTGATTTATGGTTTTCCAAATTTTAGAACAGGTGATTGTGCATATATATATGGACAATGCTAACGATAATGTTTGTGATTAGTGAGTTAATGAAATATAGATTTAGATGTCAAACTCTGTTACTCATACCTGTGCACCTTTTATTTTAGTTACAGACCATCCTTGACAGTAGACACTACGAAAATTTATTCATCAGTTACACTTCTTATGATAGGCATACTGAGGTCTTGAGAATTGTTAAGCTGAAAATACCTAGCAAATTGAAGTAATCTCGCACTCTACCCTCCAGATGCCTACTTTGTTCCTGTGACTAATGCTGAACATTTTCTTTGTTGTATTCAGTCAAAAATGAATTAGAACTTTAAAAGACATGGATATGATGATATATTTCTGTTAAACAAAGACAGGTGTTCCTCAGATCTAGTGGGCTTGAGTCGACCTTCTTTAACGATTTGTGCAAGTATTGGCTAGGGGTGCCTGGTTAGCAGCTTGTTGGAACCTGTTGCTTATAGTAATTAAAAATGTAATATGATGGTATATCAATTCCATATCAACACATCATTTTTTTTGTGCAGCACCAGGATTGACCATTAAAGATGAGGGGTCGGCGGTTGATGCATCTGATTCATGAAATGAAAAAGTGACGCTTCTAGAGCGAGGCCTTCAAATCCTGGAATGAAGTGTGCTTCTATAGGGGGGATAACACTATTGTTGGGGCAGCAGTGAATGGATGCCAAAGATAATTTTAAATTACAGTCGAATTGGTTTCCTGATGCCGATTTTCCATTTGTGCCAAGGTAGTTTTTCTTTAGTGCCACTCTATTGCTGTGGATCGTTGTGTGCCCTCTAGCAAAGATAAGCAAGTTAATTGGTAACCGCTATTTCCTAAGAATGCCAATGCCATAACAACATGTCAGAGTGTTAACAAAGACATAAGACATGCTTATAAGGTTGACGCAGGCAATGTTTTGTCAGTGTGGAATGAGATGATTTCTCAGTTTGAGCAAGCACTGGTCGCTGGTAAGCATAGTAAAATTCTGTGGGAATTAGGAGTCTTTGGTGTTCTTTACTGTGCAGTTGCCATATTATGCTGAACACTAATCTTGTTAATTGCTCAAGCGGCACTTAGAAAGTCAAACTGAATTTTTTTTACTTGGTTATTTTTTTTGTCAAATTATCAGCTGGGTTATAGGGAGTAGAAGAAGGACTTGCATATGGTCTTTATTGACCTCGAAAAGGCATATGGCAAAGTACCAAGAAATGTCACGTGGTGGGCCTTGGAAAAGCACAAAGTCCTAACTAAGTACATCACCCTCATCAAAGATATGTATAGGGATATGGTGACGTGTGTCCGAACATGTGATAGCGATACCAGTGGCTTTCCAATTAAAATAGGACTACATCAAGGGTCGGCATTGAGCTCTTATTTATTTGCTTTGGTGATGGATGAGGTCACAAGGGACATACAAGGTGATATCTCTTGGTGTATGCTCTTTGCTGATGATGTGGTGCTAGTGGATGAGACTAGGGCAGGGGTTAATAGGAAGTTAGAACTATGGAGGCACACGTTAGAGTCGAAAGGATTTAGACTTAGGCCTTGTTTAGATTGTGGGAAAAAATAAACCCGATGAATAGTACCACTTTCGTCTTATTTGACAAATATTGTCCGATCGTGGACCAACTAGGCTCTAAAGATTCATCTCGTGATTTTGAACTAAACTGTGTAATTAGTTATTTTTTTACCTATATTTAATGCTCCATGCAAGCAGCTAAATATTGATGTGATGGAGAGAGAGTGAAAAAATTATAACTTTTGGATGAATCTAAATGTGGACTTAGTAGGAGCAAGAATAAGTACATGAGGTGCGATTTCAGTGCGACTGGGAATGAGGAGGGAGACGTTAACCTCGATGGGCAAGTGGTGGCCAAGAAGGATACTTTTTAGTATTTAGGATCGATGCTACAAAAGGATGGTGACATTGATGAAGATGTTAGGCATAGAATTTTAGTCAGTTGGTTGAAATGGCGTCAGGCTTCAGGCGTCCTCTGTGACAAAAAGGTGCCTCAGAAGTTAAAAGATAAGTTTTATAGGACAGCGATTCGTCCAACGATGTTATACGGTGCTGAATGTTGGCCTACAAAAAGGCGACATATCCAGCAATTGAGTGTAACAGAGATGCGTATGTTACGATGGTGTTGTGGGAACACAAGAAGGGATAGAGTCCGGAACAACGATATTCGGGATAGGGTTGGGGTGGCACCAATTAAGGAGAAATTGATTCAACACCGGTTGAGATGGTTCGGCCATGTCCAACGGAGGCCTCCTGAGGCGCTGGTGTGTAGTGGGATTCTAAAGCGGGTCGATAATGTAAAGCGCGGTAGAGGTCGACCTAAACTGACTTGGGACGAGTCAGTTAAGAAAGACCTTAAGGAGTAGAATATCCCTAAGGATTTAGCCATGGATAGGAGCGCTTGGAGACTAGCAATTAACGTGCCTGAACCGTAACCTTTCTCTTGTATATTTTATGTGTTCTTTGTTCCATGTTTCTTTTAGATTTCATCTCTAGCCTACCCTAATTTACTTGGGATAAAAGGCTATGTTGTTGTTGTTGTTGTTGTTGTATCAGCTGGGTTATTGTGCTGGACAGTGATGCTACCCAACTAGATCTAAAGTATTTCATCTGTTCCGGATCCACATTTATTTGTTCGATTGACAGTCCTCGGTTTCATTTTTTCAAAGCATACATATTCATTATTTTGTTTTGCTACTAAGGTTAGTAACATAAACACAATGGGAATGCAGATTTTTGGCATTCATGATGGCATGGAACCTGGTTGACTTATAATGTTCCCATTATGAAATGCTTAATTCTGGTTGACTAATGTCTATGTGGAATGAAATGCACTCTATCCCTCTGGCCTGTAAGGTCCACAAGCAAAGCAGCATGGCCCCTATCCCTCTGGCAGCCGTCAGGAATTCCTTGTGCTTGTGTCAATGCTTAGTCCTGATTGGCTAAATGCCACTTGTCACATACACTATACGGATGGTATTTTGTGAATTACACAAAGAGAAGTGTTCCTCATGAAGTCTATGTCAATAATCACTTAAAATGTTGATTGGTTAGCTATCTAGTTGCAAGTTGTTGGAACGTGTGGTTAGTTGGTAATAAAATGTTTACTGATGCCATACTAATTCCATATCCAGGAGATTTTATTTTGATATTAGTTTGCTCGTCTCTGTGTTAAGTATATAACAAGGCCCATCCTATGGAACCATATAATTGTGAATGTGATGTTAGGATAATTGTTTAGAATGAAACAAGGCCCATCCTAAGACCAATGCTCACAAGGTTAGTGTGGGCTGTACCTTGTCAATAGAATGAAAGAAACCTCAATTCAGTACTCATCAATCAAGAATTGAGGATGTTGAAAATCAGTAGAAATTGGTTGTCTTTGTCATGAAAACATGTTATGCTTGCTGAGTTTTGCAGTCAACTTCATACATGGCTCAGAATAAATGCCTGATTGACTTCAGTTTGTTTCAGTAGTCGTCAGAGCTACTTGTTCAAAGATCCCATATTTCCATGCTTCGGAAAAGTCAAGAAAAGACTTCTCAATGTAGGACAGCCTACTCAATGCCAGCCAGTGTGTGCCTGTGTACGTGCACGTGCATCTTTTTCTTGAAATAGCAGACACTGTCATTATTGTCATGTTGAAATCTGATTCAGCAGAATGTACTTCAAGTGTTTTTCATTATGTGAACACTGAATAATGTTTAGTCATGTCTCTCTTTAATATAGTTGCTTCCATGCACGGCAGCTCAACAGTCCATTGCATAGTAAATCATAATGGTGTTTTGGCTCATGGCTCATTAGGAAAGTATAAAGACAACTGATTCTGTTCTCAGCTAGCAGCCTAGTAGGAAAGTATAAAGACATAGAAAATATCAACTGGAACAGTCAGGTGAAGCAATAGCAGCCCCAAAGCTCAACAGATCCATTTGCGTGCTGACTCCCAATTCAACCCTTGATGAGCTTGGTTATTCTTCTATATATTCCTTTCTGTTCTTTGAGGTCGATAAGAAACACAGAGCAAAGAGAGTTTCAGAAAAATCAAACTTGCAGTTTGTTTTCTTTCCCATCTGATGCTTTAATCCTCCGGAATCCTGTGGAGAGAGCCCATTGGAACTTTTCATGTCTGCATTTCTAGGTGACCTGGCCTCTAGATCCATAAATTTCATTATCAACAATTGCTCCAGCCACCGGAACACACAGTGGAGGGCAGCCTGCAAAGGGCTCTCCAGCGAGCACAGGTCATCATTGATGAGGCCATGGGGCAGCACATCACAAAACCAAGCTATGAGAATCCATCTAGGCATGTTAAGAGATGCCATGCACCGAGGCTACTATATGCTTGACACCTGCATATGCCAACCTCACTATGAAGAATCCAAAGATCATGTTATGAGAGGCTCGTCATCTCTATCAATAGTGAACTTTGTAAAGCATCACCTATGTTTATCCCGCAGAGGTGTTCTTGATTTGAAAGAGCTTCAAGAGATGCTTGTCATTTAAGTTACACTACATCCAGAAGAATTAACCGCAGCGGGCACAAATGATTTTGCGCAGCGGGTAAGGGCGTCCGCTTGCGTTGCCATGCCACGGTAAATGGCGGCAGCACCGCAACGGGCGTCAGTGCTTGCTGCCGTAAACCCCAAATACCACAGCGGGCATATTAGGATGCCCGCTACGGTAAAGAATTTTGAAAAAATAAACAAAAGAAAGAATATCCAAAACGAGCTGGATCTCAGCCCACCGAGCCCGCCAGATCCGCCGCCGCCGGGAGCTCACCAGATCCGCCATCGCCACTGGACGCCGCCGGATCTGCTGCCGTGGCCCCTCCTCCCAACGACGCCATACACCGCGCCACCGCTGGATCCGCCGATGGGGCTTCCGCCGGAGGTGGAGGAAGCCCGATGTCACATGCCTCCGCACGATGCACGCCGTTGCCCCGCATGCCGTCACTGGATGGATCCGCCCACCGCGCACCTCCACTGGCCTCATCTGGGCATGACCGCCACCGTCGCGCCTCCACCGGCCAGAACTACAGGGGAGAGAGAGTGCGCAATGGAATGGGTCCAGATCTGAGAAGAGAGAGAGGTCAAAGACATACCTAGGACCACCCTACTGCCGGAGGAAGATGGAGGGGCGCTAGATCAGGCCACCATGACCGCCGCCGCGCCTCCCCGGCAGAATCCGAGCAGGACCGCCACCGTCATAGAAGAGGCCCTCCATCTGTCGGATCCGTCCTTGAAAAGCGACGCTGTGGTAGGGTAGTGCCGGCATCCACCTTGGTCCACCAGTGAGGAGAGGCTGTGCCACGCCACCTCGTCCGCACCGCCACAGGACCATGCCGTGACCTCGGCTAGGCTATATGCCTCCGCTCAGCGCCGCGACCTCGGCCAGGCCGTGCTTCCTTTCTGTGTGGCGACCGAGTCATGCCCCGGCCGTGGCCTTGGCCGCCACATCGAGAAGGGGAGGGCGTGACCGTCGATGAAGGGGACATGCGCAGAGGGAAGGAGGAGCGAGGAGGGCGCGGAGGGAAGGTGGGTCGCATGCGAGTGTGTCGAGTGCAGGAAGGAGGGGCGCGGTCACGTGCGGAGGGAAGGAGGGGTGGCCGGCGGTTGGAGGAGGGAGAAGTGAATGAGAATGAGGAGTAAGAAAACCCTAAGGAGGGGAGGCTCAAATGGGCTGCTTGCTGGGCCTGATTTACCAAAGCGGGCCTTATAAGATGCCCGCTGCGGTAAATCGATTTACCGCAGCGGGCATCTTAAGGTGTCCGCTGTGATAAACTGTGTATTTACCGCAGCAGACACCTTAAGATGCCTGCTATGATAAATCAATTTACCGCAGTGGGCAAAAATGCCCGCCACTGTAAATAAAAAGTTCCCGGTGTGGTAAATCGAGCGGGCAACTTAAATGTTCGTCACAGAGTGCAAAAACCCAACGCTGCGGAAATTCGTTTCTGACGTAGTGTTATAGGATCCTTGATGCGAATGAGCTCGTAATGTTCTTGACAAGCTACCCTCGACTTTATTGCCAGCCTTACAGCATTCATCTCCAGCTAGCCAACTGCATGTTTGGTCGCCAAATGGAAACACAACTGGTGATCAACTTCCTATTGCACTCACAGTCCCATTATAGTGTTTGAAAATATTGTTGGCTATGGAACAACACAAACTTTAACTATGATGTATCTCTCCCATGAGGCATTTTGGTATTTCTTCAAGACACTTACGTTTGCAAGCATGGACCTAAGATGCACCCAAGGCTCAGACAAGTGGCTACAGAAATAGCTAGTATGGTGAGAAGATCCTGCATTGGTGCTAACATCCTTGCTCATTTGCTAGGAGATAATTTCAACGAGCAATTTTGGTGCAAGATTCTAGCTTTCTTGAGAGGGTATCATGATATCATCAAAACCATTTCTCTAGATTTTCTGAGCATCCGTTTGATCATCTAAAACCAAAATAGACCTGCACTTATTCTGAGATGCACCACATCATCTCAAGAGATTGTGCTCAATCATTGGTATCAATGCTTTTCAGAAGAAGTTCCAACAATAAAATTCGAAGATATATTGTATGGCAGTGTAAAGGTTCATGGGAAATTTGAGTTCCTCACATCGACTTCTCCTATACCTCAAGCATATGTTCATGTACAAATATATCAATTATGCATTGAACAGAGTATCTTGTTTCCTCTGATTCAGGAACCCATTTTTCGATTGTTGCTGTGATAGCATTCTGAATGGTGCAAGATGTCCTTGGAGATCCGCACATGGTAACCTATCTTTGCATAGGTCAGAACTTAAATGTGTTTCAGCACTGGGTCTGCAAGATATTGACAACCTTTTCTTTTCCAAATGCAAGCAGGTAAAGGAAATGGAGGGATGAATGGAAAAGCCGGCACCCATTGCGTACAAAAATAGTTATTGCTACTTTACTGACCAATCAAATAACACAAAATGTGTTGCTACTTTACTGACCAATCAAATAACACAAAATGTGTTGTCAAAAAAAAATAAAACAAAATGAGATTCAAGTTAGCTAATTCCCTTTTCTGGTTCCACGATAAAGGAAAAGAGGAACATTTTCCACAATTTCACAATAACACGCAACATTAATTCCATGTCATAATTTCACACATGAGTCGGTATCATTTTAATAATTTGATCTAGATGGCATTTAGGCTTCAGAATAAGGCGAGCACAGCAGCAAAATCATGTAGAGATATCCCACCAAAACCCATGCTATCCTTATTGATTTAGAAGGCTCGTACTTGTAATTTGAGCTTCTTATGCACTTCACATGCTAGGATGAGGCACCTCTGCAAAGACCACAATATCTGCTGGCACCTCATCTGTAGAGACAGCAACATCTCCTTGCCCCTCATCTCTAGAGACAGCAACACGAGCCCCTGGTTCATCATCTGTAGAGACAACAACACTAGCTCCTGGTCCCTCATCTGTGGAGATTGTTCCCGGTGCTGCATAAGGAACGTGAATACAAAATATGAGGAATTGATGGAAACAATGAACATTGGGGTGAAAGGGCCTCTAGCCTGGTGGTTAGAGCATCTAAGTAGCACCCAGTAGACCTGACTTTGACTCCCCATGGGAGAGAATTTAAACAGACCTATATTATTAAAAAATAAAAAAATAGGCTTGGGTTTCCCTTGCTGACTTCGATCAAAAAAACAATGAACATTGGGTCCACACAAATCACACAAAAGACATCAAGTTGCCTCTGATGGACAGCAAAACAGCACTGATTTATTATGCAGTTAGTTAATGGTCATGTATCCTCAAACTAGTCTAGGTATCGGAAAGTGTCCTGTTTGTATTTTGACAATGTTATCAAGAGGCATTAGCATACAAAGGAGATGATTTCAGGAACATATATGTCATTAAATATTTGGACTGTAGAATCTCATGTAAATAATATACAGATAGCAGTAGGAGTTATCTGGTTTTTACACTGACATGATCAATGTTCTTTTCTCCACGTGAAAAATAAATGAAATAATGTTGTTGGGCTCATATGCAATCAAGCATATTTTCATGCTGGACTAATGCTTGCTGTGCAATGGGCAATCTAAAACACAATAAAATATATACCTGTGGTGCAAAAATTCACGTAGGAAACAATGCAACCTTAGCCTAAGACATTCTCTGGCTTCTTGCTCCTCCCTGAGTTCAGATCAATAGTGAAATACCTAACATGTGTTTTTAAGAAAATGATACCAGCTCCGGTCTTTGCAAAGCCAACCACCGAAGGTTTGCCATTGAAGGTTTGGTGCGGGAGTAGTGGATCACACAGGGCATCAAATGGGCGTAGAGCACGACGTCGAATGACTCTGCTTTCTACCCATCTTCCTTGCTCCCATAGCCACACACACAAAGGTTTGAGTTGATTATCTTGGAAACTCCTAGTCTGCTGCCATCCTCTGTGGCAATTAGCAGACTGGGGCCACGCTGTCTGAGGCTAATCGTACACATTTGATGTGTCTGCAGGTCGACCTTAAAGATTACATCGCCTACTCCCCTCCTGAAGTAGAGGGCGTTCCCAATGAGGACACTCTTCTTCGCGGAATGGCCAACATATCCTCCTCCGTCCGAAGCAAAGATGGGATCACTCCAGCTATCAGCCTCCGATGAGTAGAAACAAGAGAACCTCCACCCTCCAGATCTTCCCACAAAGATGATATTGAAGTGCCAGTCGAGATGGCTGCAGCCGTTGCCCACGGCGCAGACCAAGACGGCGTTCCAGGTTCCAGTTAGCTGCTATCAATGCGCATGGCCACAGCACGGGCAGTTCACACTTCTTGTCCTTGCTGGGATCCCACACCAAGTGGCGGAGACCGCCACCCTCCTGGCCTCCAGCAGGAAAACAGGAGGATGCTGCCATGCCTTGAGTGGACGGCTCGCACATCCTGGAGATCAAACTGACGCGGGCGAAATGATAACATGAGAACGAAGCGTATGGAACTGTCGAGGTTGAGTATGTAGCCCAGCAGTGGTGCCGAGCGGTGGAACTCGATGTACCTACGGCGGAAGATGGCGCCGGTGACGACGGGGTGCCATTGCGTGCTGACGAGGGCGGCACGGGCGAGGTCTGCGTGGCCCTCAGGTGGGAGGTGGAGGAGGTACTCTTCGACGAGTTCGTCCATCAGAAACGCCGGTTCTGGAGACAACAGCGCCGCCATGGTGGTCAGCAGCTAGGGTTTGGCCTTGCTGGTGTCTGGGAATGAGGCAACGGATGCGTTGGATTTGGGCCCTGGGTGGGCTCAAACTCAAATGCCGCAAAATGAACCAGCCAGGCCGTGTCAACCAATTTCTAAGGTGGCGGCGATGGAGCCTTGCGGCCTGCAGCAGCTCAGCGACGGCGTCGTCGTCCCCCAGCCACGCCGTGCCGCATACCCTCGCCGACAAGTTCTCAGCTTCGCTCGAGCGTGCCGGCAAGGTGGTCATCCAGCCTAAGCAGGTTAGTCGATCTGGATCGATCTGTGGTAGTGCCTTCTCCTTCAGATTGATAGGGTTTTGATTTATACGATATATATTACTTGGGATGCTTTGATCCGATCTATATATGAGTGTACGAGATTGAAACTTGGATTCGATCGGCAGTAGGTGTGGAAGTGGTTCTAGAACAGGCACTACTCGCTCCCGCCCAAGACTTTAAGGGCTAGTTATGATCGACAAAAAAAGACTACCAGGGCTGTGCACCATGGCTCCTCCTCCTCAGGCGATTCACTTACTGCAGCTTCACATGCATGCTCTACCGGCCTGGATGAGTGGTATTGGATGGAATCGCTTGAGATTCTTGCTCGAGCTCCCACACTTGATGCTGCAAATGCAAATGCACAGAACCTGACGTGAATGATCCTGTTAATTCATGTAAAACTGAAATAGTTTTTGTCAGCTTTAGGGAGACTCTGGCACTATTTTGAATAGCATAACTGTAGAAGAAGCCAGCTTTTCACTATCTTCCGACAACAGCCAATTATTGGAAAAGTTCAAGCTAGCTGGAAAAGACTAATTGCTTCGTACATTCTCCTCGACTTCCCATGCCATCTTCATTGCCGGATCTCATGGATCTCGGCCATGAAGACGAAGGGGAGCCTGAGGTGGCAGCCTCTCGAGGGCGACAAGCACCCTCCAGAGCTTGGTGGATACCATAGTGAGGCCACGAGCGGCAATGAGGCATGGACCATGGAGAGGCGATAACGAGGATGAAGATAGAGGAGATGAAGATGGTGGAGGAGGGGGCACCGGCATGAGGGGAGGCAGCAGAAGGAGCGCCAGCCAAGGGGTGGGGGCAGCGGTGGCGGTGTGGTTAGAGAATGTAGGTAGGGAGGTTTGTTCTTGTGCGGCATGGAGGGAGATGTTGAATTCAAGCATAGGGCCCATGGTGTGCGTGTGAGGGACATGCTTGAGAAGCTCCTCGTGCACAACTTCTAAGCTTATGAGTTCGGTTGTGCAAAGTTAAGAAGTGCTGCAAAAAATAGTAAGAATTTTTAAAAAAATATATTCTTTATTATATTTTATTTCATAATCACCACCCCCACCCCAAATCCAAATTCATTTCTCTATGGTGTTAGATGATATAGCTGTTAGGAGTCAGAGGAGGAACTGTTCGACGAGCTTGTCCATCTCAACCGCCGGATGCAGAGACAGCGGCGCTGCCATGGTGGTTGGCGGCTAGGGTTTGGCTTGGTGTTTGGGAATGGGGGAATGGGGATTCTACGATTGCTGGAGTGGGAGTGGCGGCCAGTGATGAAGTGGATGGTGATGGGCTTCAACGCATTGCAGTTTGGGCCCTGGGCTCAAATGCCGCAAAATGAGCCTGCCAGGCCGTGCCCCATGCTTATGTGGTTCCAAAAAAAAAATGAAGGCGTGCTTATGTGGAGCTCTGGCGTATTTTGGTCAGCTATTGCTCAAAAAAAAATTAGTCAGCAATTGCTGAACCCGGATCAAGAAAAAAATAACACAAAACAGTCTTGGTCTTTTTAGTTTCCTACTTATCGTTTGCTAGGAAATTTTACTTTCAAAACCGTTTGCTAGGAAATTCAGATTTTGGACAAATTTGGAGACTGATAAATCATGGGTGCAGAAGCAATTCATTCGGACCGACAACAATGGTGACAGTGCCCACCTGCAACTGCGACCTGGAACTGAAACTCACTTTCTGCTCCTATCTGTGCCAGCATGCAGCTACCATTTCAACTTTTGTCAGTACTTTCTCTTGTCAGGCGTCAGTATTCAGTCTCGGTACATCAGCCTTGCAGCATTAAACTGCAAATTCACGAAAACGAGATATTTTTCAATAGACGAAACTATATTCATTCCAGGATTTGGAGCAAGCTAAAGTACGTTAGTTTTAGTAGAGTTTCGAGGTTGTTTACTATGTAATTTCTCAGCAGTCATCAAGTCTGAGACTTCTTGATATAATTTTCTAATAAATTGAAGATGTGGTCCTCTGCTAAGTATAATATATATTCCATTTTCTCTGTGATCAACCTATTTTCCTCTGCTGTTGCTGTGCTAGCATTCTGAAGGTGCAAGATGTTCCTTGGAGATCTGCACATGGTAACCTATCTTTAGATAGGTCAGAACTGAAAATGTGCTTCAGCACTGGGTCTGAAAGATATGGACAACCTTTTCTTTTCAAAATGCAAGGGGGTAAAGGAAATGGAGGGATGAAAGACAGACCCTCTGCAGTATGGGAAAGCCTGCTCAGTGCATACAAAAATAGACCATGCTATTTTACAAACATAACAAAGAGATCTTTCGTGAAATAGGATTCCAGTTAGCTAATTCCCTTCTCTGGTTCCACTTTAGAAGTAAGATAGGAAAATTTTCCAAAAACACACACGGCATTAATTATATGTCACAATTTCACACGTGAGTCAATATCATTCCCATAATTTGATTGCAAACTCAAGTTCCCAAGCTCAAAGCGAGAGTACAGTCCTGATTCAGTTACCATCTTGCAGATGAGCCCAAGACAGCTTCAAACTAATAGCAAGCTACAGGTTTTAGAGATAAATGGTACTACTAATTATTCCCCAATACCAAGGATCTAGAATGCATTTTGGCTTCAGAACAAGGCCAGCACAGCAGAAAAATCATGTAAAGATATCTCCGCAAAAACCGTGCTTCTGTTATGGTAATTTCCTTCTTGATTTAAAAGGCCTCGCGCTTGTATTTTGAGTTTCTTATGCACTTGACATGCTAGGCTCTGGTTCCTCATCTGTAGAGACCACAACACCGGCTCCTGGTTCGTCATCAGTAGAGACCAAAACACCAGTTACCGGTCCCTCTTCTGTGGAGACTTTTCCCGGTGCTGCATAATAAGAAACACATACGAAATATGAGGAATCAACTGTAACAGTGAACACTGCATCTACTGATCTACACAAATCACACGAGAGCCATCAAGTTGCCTCTGATGGCCAACAAAAAAGAGCTAATTAATAATCCAGCTAATGGTCACATATCCACAACATCATTAAGACGTGCTGAAACTTCTCCTCATTGGGGAGCATATATATCATTAAAGATTTGCATGAGGCTAATACATGGGCTGCACAAGCTCATGAAGGTAAAACCTTTTATGTATGTAACACATAGGTAGGAGTAGGAGTAATCTGTTTTTTACATGAGGTTGAGATGTCACATTGAAAGACTCATTGCTCTTTTCCCCACAAGAAAGAAAGAACAATATAACAGCAATTTGTTGAGCCCACATGCAACTGACCATATTTTCATGCTGAACAACTTGTGCAAATTGGCAAATAAAAAAGAGATCAAATATGTACCTGGAGTGCAGAAGCTCACATAGGGGAAAATGTGAAACGCGCCAATGCGCTGCTCCCCTACCTTCTTGCTCCTCCCCGAATTCAGATCAACAGCGAAAAACCCAAAATATGAAAATAAGAAAATGACACCAGTTCCTGTCTGTGCAAAGCCACATACCCAAGGTTTGCCATCCACGGCTTCGGGTGGGAGTAAATCATGAAGCTGAATGACTCTGCTTTCAACCCATCTTCCTTGCTCCTTTAGCCACAGGTGAAGCGTTGAATTGATTGCCTTGGCAATTCCTAACCTGCCATCCTCTGTTGCAATTAGCAGACCACCGGCTTGGGCTTCACTGTACTCTAATCGTGCACATTTGATTTGTTAGCATGTCGTACTTGATGATTATTGCTACATCCATGCATCCTCTCCAGAAGTATAGGTCATTTCCAACGGGGACCCACGCCTGCATAGGAAAGCCACCATACCCTTCCACCGGAGCAAAGATGGGATCACTCCAGCTACCAACCTCGGACGAGTAGAAACAAGACAACATCTGATGTCCGTAGGATATTCCCACAACGACGACCTTGAAGTGGCAGTCAAGATGGCGGCAGCCGTCGCCCACGGCGCACACCACGGCCGCGTCCCAGTCAGATATGCGCAGTCCTGGGGTCGACAGTAGCACGGGCAATTCCCACTGCTTGTCCGTGATGAGATCCCACACGAATTTTTTTTTAGAGTTCTAGGGCAAGAATGCCCCGGCCTTCTAATATAAACCAAAAGACCATCAACGGTTTACAGTTTCAATTTTTAACATCCTCACGGCTTGACCTTAACCAAAGCCAAGCTAACAGACTCCAGCACCACATGACAGACAACTCACGATAACAGAAGTTTAGGTGAAACTACTATCCTATTACAGATTACTGGAGCACCTCATCCAGCCTTCGCCACCAGGTAGCTGCCCCTGCTGTATCAGCACCTCCCCAAGCCTGATATCTGGCCTCAAAAGCTCCCATCTCCCCATTTATCAGTTTGCCACCTCGCTTATGGGAATAGGGGGGAGCCAAAGCTCTATACGCGCCGCTGTCTTCAGCTTTACCAGGTAGCTTTTCATCAAGTCTCTCTTTTCCTCCGGACAAAGCACCAGCCAGTTGGTGAGAATCCGATGCGCCAAATGGAACAGCATTTCCATGCCTGTCCAGCTTGTTCTCTGAAAACACAACTCATTATTCCTGAGTTTCCAGATTGACCACAGAATAACAGCAGTAATCATATTGGTCAAAACATTTCTTTTATTATCTAGCCACAACTTTCCTATGTGTATAATGCTTTCTCCTACATGAACATTTATAATCTCAGAAATCACCACCCACATCCTCCTAGCTACAGCACATTCAAAGAAAAGGTGATTGCAGGTTTCAATTTCAGCACAAAATAAACAAGAGTCATCATTAACCTTCCATCTTTTTGCTAGGTTATCCCTAGTGAGAGTTCTGTTATGGACTACCAACCAAAGAAACATGTGAACCCTTGGAGGAATCTTGATCCTCCAAATAGGTGAGACATGCACCTGTTTAATACCTCTAAAGCTAATAACTTTGTATAAAGATTGGGAAGAGTAAATTCCCTTGGAGAAGGTCCAAACCATATTATCCTCCTCTTCTGAGAGCTGAATTGTATTTGCTAATTCTACTATCTCAAGCCAAACCTGGTACATGGATTCTGTGAAAGTTCTTCTAAAAGTACATTTCAAATTTGAACCATCCCACAATTCTGCAATTGTTTTATTCTGCTTATTCACTATCCTGTATATAGGCCAGAACTGAATAGCTAAACTAGAGTTTCCTAACTAGTCGTCTTCCCAGAATCTCACCTTCTTACCAATGCCTACCTTCCAAACATATCGTAATTTAGCTGCTTGTATGGCCCACACGAAGCCTCTGAAAAAACTAGAAGAATGTGTTGTTCTAGAGAGAAGGATATTAGGCTTGCTGGTTTCATATTTATAGTCTATCAGCCCTCTTCAGAGCTTGTCCCTATCAGTATTGTATCTCTTAAGCCATGATTCCAACAAGGAAATATTCAGATCTCTAAGGTTGGGAATCCCCAATCCTCCATGTTCTCTACACATAGAAACCAAACCCTAGTTTGCTAAATGATACCTATGTTTATTCTCTTCATCATCCCACAAAAAATTTCCCATATGAGTATATAGGAGCTTCAGGGCCCATTTAGGGAACTTGATAAAAGATAAGAGATAGATAGGAATACTAGCTAAACAAGCTTTAATTAGAGTCACTCTAGCAGCAAGAGATAAAAGTCTCCCTCTCCAGCCTGCTACTTTTTTCATAATCTTATCCACTAGGGGTTGAATGTCTTCTCTGGAGAGCTTCTCAAAGTGTAGAGGAATACCTAGATATTTAATGGGAAAACTTCCTATTGGACAAGAAAGAATATGCAATAGGTTATGTATCTCTTCTCCTTCTAGGTTGATAGGGATCATTTCACTCTTATGGAAATTAATCCTCATGCCTGATACTTGTTCATACCACATCAAGATATATTTCAAGTTCCTCGGGGTAGATTCCTGTACCTTGGAGAACAGAATCATATCGTCAGCATACTGGGGAGCTACTATCCCTCCCGGTTTAAACTTAGTGAGCAGCCTAGAAATTAAACCCTTGCTGAGGGCCTTCTAGAGTATTCTAGTTAGCCCATCTCCTACAGGTTAAACAAAAAAAGTGAGAGAGGGTCGCCCTGTATCAAACCTTTTCCTGGTTTGAAATAGGAACTCTCTTCTCCATTAACAACAATACCTAAAGAGCCACCCACCACAATGTGTTTGACCCACTTTATCCAAAGTGGATCAAAACCTCTGTCTTTAAGCATGTCAAAAAGAAAGCCCCAGGGTACCATGTCATAGGCCTTTTCATAATCCAACTTAACTAAAACCCTAGGTTCACCACTTATATGCACACTATGTACTAGCTCATGAGCCACAAAGACGCTTTCTAGGATGTATCTACCTTTGATAAATGCCGACTGATTAGGAGAAACAATTCTCTGGCCCACCATAGTTAGTCTATTTGTAAGCAATTTAGAGAAGATTTTAAAGCTACAATTCAGGAGACTGATGGGCCTGAATTGCCTCATATTAGACGCATCTCCTACTTTGGGAATCAAAGTCACTAAAGCATAGTTAAGCCTCTTCAGGTCTAGTTCACCTTTAAAGAAGTCATTGAACAAGGCTACAAAATCATCCTTAATCAGGTCCCAGAACTTTTGGTAAAAAAGGAAGCTCAGGCCATCTGGCCCCGTGGCACCTTCAGCATAACTACTAAAAATGGCCTCTTTAATTTTAGCTACAGAGAAGGGGGCTATAAGAGCCTCATTTTCTTCTCTAGAAACTTTATCCTCTTCTTCCTAGAAGTTAGATCCTAGTTTAACCTCAGTAGCAGCTTCAGCAGCAAACAAATCCTTATAAAATTCTATGACAACTTTCAACATCCCTTTCTGGTCATGGACATGCCGTAAGGGGCTTTCTAGAAACTCTATCCTCTTTTTCATGCTCCTATAGTTAGCCACAGCTTGAAAATAAGTTGTGTTCCTATCTCCTTCCAAGTTCCACTTTATCTTGAATTCGTGAGCATTAGCTTCAACTGTCTTGCCATTGTCGACACGTCTGCTACTCCTTCACAACGGTGTCACTGGTCTCCACATGTTATTCTTGATAGTCTTTTCTTGTTCTGCTCCCCCATACACTTTATCAACTGTCTCATGGCTGGGTTGAGAGAAACTTTCTTGATCAATTTCCTCCCCTTTTGTTTGTGTTTGCTTTGTACCTGCTGTCAGCTCCTCCGACATGTCCTCTATCCCATCTTGCTGTATAGCTTTCTTGTTTCGAGTTAAATCATAAATCCATTCATCAGGCAGCTGAGTTTCTTCATTATCTTCTTGGCTTAAGTCAATTACCAGCTTTTCTTGTTCATCCATCACCAAATCATCCTCTCCTTCTAGCTCCATGGCTGCTAGAAGATCAGTACAGTCCTCCCCATCAAAGCCTTGAAAGATATTTCCCTCACCCCCAAACAGCCTGTCCCTCTTCTCAGACTTGTTCCTAGCTGAGTCACCTATAACTTTCCACGCCTCTTTCTGTTTGTTTCTTGTCTCAACCTCTCTTAAGTCCTCCTAGTCAAAGAGAATAGCTCTCCTAGTAGATTTACTTCCAGCACCCATACTCCTCTCTTCCCAGATTGAGTTCTTGTGTTCTCTTGGATATCTAGAACCAAATCTATCAAACCTGAGACTTGTATGACCTTTTTTTCCCACATTTGTAGTAGACTTACTCCCCGTTGGACTAGTTTGAGATTGGTCACCTTCCAGGTCCTCATCTGCATCAGGATTTTCTTTGTTTTCCTCATTTCCAGGCTTGTTATGCTTGTCCTCTGGAGTTTCATTGTTTTTTTTACTCTCTCCATCATCATCCTTGTCAGACCCATCATCAGAATCATTTATCATTGGATCTACACCCTTTGGCCCAAAAACAATGAGATGCACATCACTTTTGAAAACAAAGAGTCTTTCTCTAGGAATCTTCAATGGATATTTGTACAAAATCTTGACTCTCATAGAGTTGAAGAAACTTTTGAACAACAATTGCCAATCCACTTCTATCATATTGCCCAAACCAGATGAGATTTGACACATTGTCTTCCAGTCCACCCATTTTGGTGGGATGCCTTGTATGTTGACCCATACCTCAGATAGCCTCCCAATTGGTTCCACCTCCCCATTCCAAACTTTTAGAGATGCCACAACACCTTCTTTGTTCAGCTCGAATTGAGTTTGTTTACCTATCACAATTTTCTCCACTTTCCTGTCTGGTGGAAATCTGGTGATATATGTATAGTCATCCACCTTCTTCAGCTGCCCAGCCCAATTTCTCTCAAATAGATCTTTCAGGTTCTCCAGAACTCTTTCTTCATCCATCTCACCTTTCTCCAAAGTAAGAATCCCAAAATTATCCAAGCCTACCCAATGATCAGTGGCGGACGCAGGATAGAAATTTAGGGTTAAGGGTAGAAATTTAAATGTGATTTGACACTTAGCAATAGTAATTAATGAAGAAAACATGTTAATTAGGGGTGGTTGTAGCCCCGGCAGCCCCCCTGTGGATCCACCCCTGCCAGTGATTGAACCTACCCTCAGTCTCTTCCACATCAATGTAGTGGAAACCTAGCCCCTTGTTAGCACTTCCAAAGTAATGAGCAGTGTGAGGTGGCTTCTTCCGCTCTGGACAACCATCAACAGCGTGCTCACTCCTTCGACAGATGAAACAAACTTTTGGATCCCACACGAATAGGCAGATGTCGCCCATTTCCCAGTCCCGGGTGGAAGTGGAACGGAGGAGGACACGGCCATGGCTTGCGTGGATGGCTTCGACATCGCGGCGGTCAGGATGGGGAGGCCGAAATGACCACATAGAGATGAAGCGGGTGGAACGGACGAGGTTGAGCATGTAGCCCAGCACTGGTGGCGAGCGGTGGAACTCACGGTACCTGTGGCAGAAGACGGCGCCGGTGACGACGCGGTGCCATTGCCCGTTGACCAGGGCGGCGCGAGTGAGGGCAGCGGGGTCCTCCGACGGGATGCGGAGGAGGTACTGTTCGATGAGCTCATCCAGCAGGACCGCCGGATGCGGAGACGACGGCGGCGCCGCCGCCATGGTGGTTGGCGCGGCTAGGGTTTGGACTTGGATGGCGTTGGGGAATTGGGAATACATGCGTCGTGATTACAGGAGTTGGAGTGCGCTCTGATGGTGATGGGCCCCCAACGCATTGCATTTTGGGCCCAGTGAGTGGAGTCGCGATTAAATGAGCCAGGCAGGCCGTGCCTATGTGGTCCTTCCAAAAAAGAAAAAGGCGTGCTTTTTTTTTTTTTGAATGCAAGAAAAAAAAAGGCGTGCTTATGTGCAGCTCTGCCAATTGGGGCCAGTAATGCAGAGACGGTCAGATTGTATTTAGTCACTTATTGCTGAACCCAGATAAAAAAAACACCAAACAATCTTGGTCTTCTTAGTTTCCTATAATCGTTTGCTAGGAAATTCAGATTTTAGACAAATTTGGTGACTGTTGAATCACGAGTGGAGAAGCAATTCATTCAGACTGATTACGATTTGGATGGCAGTGACGACCTGCAAGTGCAACCTTCCTCTGCTTTGTGCATTTATCAAAAACACATGTAGTACATGATGACATAAAGAATGTTTTGTTTCCCCTCAAACATTCAGAGCTGATATCTAACTGACCCATGAGTCTGCACACGTTCCAACTCTTCTATCCTTCAGGTATCACACTGAATCCCCTCTATCCTTCAGGTGTCAGCATATTCAGTGAAACAGCGGCATGTTTCCAGCATAGGAATTTTGAAGTACTTCAGTTGGAATCAGCATTATATAGCGATCCGAAAAATGGACTAATCCCAAATTCCAGGTTTTAAGGTTTTCAATTTAGAAAAATGGAACTATAGAAGTTCAAAACATGAGAAACTCTTCTTTGTTACTACGGCCTCAGCCTGATGCTAGCAGATTCAGACCTCTGTTCTAGGCTTCTAGCTCAAACTGTGATACCACTCAGGGAGCTGGCTCATACTGATCCAAATAGAGCTTTGTATTCAATTCCATGTGAATATAATAAGCAGACATAAGAAGCAAATTAACTTCAACCAAAATGTTAAATGAAACATCATCTCTCAGTTGTCAGCATGAACAATTCAATGAGAAAGAATGTAAAGTTGTGATGAACCCACAAAAATGAGTAGCACTGTTCTTCAATATGCACAATTTCATCCAGTCTGAACCACAAATAAGCACATGTGTAGTTGGGTATGGCAGTAGCTACCATGTCCAGTGCTCACTTACAAACATTTCAAGTTCTCACTTATTTTAAACATTATAATTTTTTCACAGGGGAAATCAGATTCATTACAGGCCTGCAATCTGAAGCACATGAGCACATGTCTAGTTAGGTAAGGCAGTATTTACACAAATAACTAACAAATTTTAACTCACGGCACCTCAAAAAAAAGTTTAACTGTGCAATTTCACAGCATTCATGTTGAAGATGTGGTTTCAGCACCTTCCCTCTGCTAAGTATTATATCATGTTTCCTTTGTGGTTCAGGGAACACATTTTGCTCCATATAACATTCTGATTGGTTTAAGATGTTCTCTGGAGAACTACACATGATAACCTATCTTTAGATAGGTCTGAACTAAATGTTCTTCAGCACCAAATCCGCAAAGATATGGACAAATTTTCTTTTCTAGATGCATGCGGGTAAAGCAAATGGAGGTGCGAAAGACAAACCCGCTGTGCCACTGCAGTATGGAAATGCATGCTCCCAGTGCATACAAAATCCTACCGCTTTTTTGGAAAGAATGTTAAACAAATCAATCATGCATAAAATCACATTAAGTTTGCTAATTCCCTTCTCTGGTTGCATGCTAGAAGTAAAAGAAGAAAATTTTCGACAATCACAGTCACACTTTCGTACATGAGTCCATATCATTCTCATAATTTGATCGCAAACTCAAGTTCACAAGCACAAAACAAGTACAATCCTGATTTAGTTACCATCTTCCAGATGATCCCAAGACAACTTCAAACTAAGTAGAAAGCTACTGACTTTATTGATAACAGGTACTACTAGTTATTCCCATACCATGGATCCAGAATGCATTTAGGCCTCAGAACAAGGCCAGCACAGCAGCAAAATCATGAGATATCCCACCATAAACCATGCTTCTGTTCTAGTAATTTCCTTCTTAATTTAGAAGGCCTTGCACTTGTAATTTAAGCTTCTTATGCACCTGACATGCTAGGCCCTTGCCCCTCGTCTGTAGAAACGGCAACATATCCTGGGCCCTCATCTGCAGTCACCACAACACCAGGTCCTGGTTCATAATCTGTAGCGATCACAACACTATCTCCTTGTCACTCATCTGTGGAGACTGTTCCTGAAGCTGCATAAGAAACACAAATACAAACTATGAGGAATCGATGGTAACAATGAACATTGGGTCTACACAAATCACACAAGGGCCATGAAGCTGCCTCTGATAACCAACAAAACAGAGCTGATCTATTATCCATTTAATGGTCACACATCCCAGAACATCCAAACTAGTCATCACGTCAAGTGACATTAGCATCCAGGAGATGATTGAGGAACATATATCATTAAAGATTGGCAAGAGGCTAATATCTGAACTGTAAAAGCTCATGTAGGTAAAACCATTTATTAGGTAATATATAGGTAGCAGTAAGGAGTAATTTGGTTTTTACATGAGGTTGAGATGTCACACTTTGAAAGACCCAATGTTCTTTTCCCCGTAAAAATAAAAGAAAAGGTAACACCATGTTGTAACCCAAATCCAGTCAACCATATTTTCATGCTGAACTAATACTTGCTGTGCAAATGAGCAAACTAAAAAGTGATTAAATATGTACCTGGGGGTGCAGAAGCTCACGTAGGGAACAATGTGAATCGAGCCTAAGCATTCCCCTACCTTCTTGCTCCTCCCTGAATTCAATCGATAGTGAAATACCCAACACATGTCTTTAAGAAAATGACACCACCAGCTCCAGTATCTGCAGAGGCAGCCACCTGGGCGGATTCAGTTAGGAGTAGTGTACCACGCAGGGCATCATCTGGGAGTAGACCATGAAGCTGAATGACTCTACTTTCTGCCAATCTCCCTTCCTCCCTTAGCCACAGGCAAAGTGTTGAATTGTTTATCATGGCAATTCCTGGCCTGCCATCCTCTGTAGCAATTAGCTCATTGCCGAAGTCAAGTCTAACTTCACCTTGTAGTTGTAGGCTAATCATAGACATTTGATGTGTAGGCAAGTCATACTTGATGATTGTTACCCCTCCATGTTTGATTTCCCTTCTGAAGTAGAGGGCATTCCCAACGAGGACACTCCCCATCTTAACATAGCCAGAGCCTTCCCCAGAAACACAGATGCGATCACTCCAGCTATCAGACTTGGATGAGTAGAAACAAGAGAACATCCGCCCTCCAGATATTCCCACGACGACGACCTCGAAGTGGCAGTAGAGATGGCTGCAGCCGTCGCCAACAGCGCAGACCAAGGCGGCCGCATAGTTAAATTCCGGGCCTGTGGTCGACAGAAGCGCGGGCAGTTCCCACTCCTTGTCCGTGATGGGATCCCACACGAAAAAGTAGACATCGGCCGAGTCCTCGAACTCACAGTCCCGGTCCCGGGTGCAGCGGAGGAGGATCCGGCCATGGCTTGAGTGCACGGCTTCCACATCGCGGCGGCGAGCTTGGCGCGGGCGAAATGACGACATAGGGACGAAGCTGATGGAATTAAATGGGGGCGAGCGGTGGAACTCAATGTACCTACGGCGGAAGACGGTGCCGGTGACGACGCGGTGCCATTGCTTGCTGACGAGGGCGGCGCGGGCGAGGTCCGCGGGGTCATCCGGCGGGAGTCGGAGGACGTACTGTTCGACAAGCTCGTCCAGCAGGACCGCCGGATGCGAAGACGACGGCGGCGCTATGGTGGTCGGCGGCTAGGGTTTGTCCTTGGTTGGGGATTGGGAAGTGGAGTGGCGCACTGTGAAGGGGGACTGAAGGTTCGGCGGTCTCTGGTGGTGATGTGCTCCAACGCATTGCATTTTGGGCCTTGGGTGAAGTGGGCTCAAATGCCGCAAAATGAGCCAGCCAGGCCGTGCTTACGTGGGCTCTGCCAAGTGGGACCAATATATGCTGCAGAGACAGTGAGATTGTATTTAGATAGTACTCCCTCCGTAACAAAAAAAGGATGACGTTACGGGAAGCGTGTCGGTCAAACTTTCTCAACTTTGACCAAGTTTATATAAAATACGTGCAACATTTATATCTCCAAGTAAATTTATTAAAAAACTAGACTTAAAGATCTTTCCGATGATACTAATTATTTAGCATAAATATTTATATATTTTAATATATAATTACTGATAGTTTGAAAACGTTGACTTCTCGAAAAGCGTGAGTGACATCTATTTTAGGACGGAGGGAGTATATTGCTGAACGCCTGAACCTAGATCAAAAAATTAACATAAAAATAATCTTGGTTTTTTAATTTTCCTATAATCGTTTGCTAGGAAATTTAGATTTTGGACAAGTCTGGAGACTATTGAATAAAGGTGGAGAAGTTGTTGGCGCTAGGACCTAGCACCGACCACTGTCGACCACCTGAGAAGGTGCCGACCAGTGGCGCCGACCAGCAGCGTTGGGTGCCGACCAGGCTCGAGGCTAGCAGCACCTGCTCGACCCCCCTCGACCGCTCCTCTAAAGCTGAGAAGAAGACGAGCCGATCTCTCTTCCCGCACGCACACACACACAGAGCACACTCTGTGAACTGAAATCTGGTGGCAAGAGCTCGGCTCATCTTTTTCTCAGCTTCAGAGGAGGGGTCGAAGGGGGGTCGAGCAGGTGCTGCTCGCCTCGAGGTTGGTCGGCAGCCAACGCTGCTGGTCGGCGCCACTGGTCGGCACCTTCTCAGGTGGTCAGCAGTGGTCGGTGCTAGGTTCTAGCGCCAACAATGTGGTATTAGAGCAGTACAACGTAGTTAGGCTTCACCGCCAGCGATGTCGGACTCTGGTGCGGGTCAGTCGGGCGCAGGGACGAGCGCCGAGGGCCAGGTACTCGTTCCGTAGCCGGCTGTGCAGCCGGTGGAGGTGCGCGTGGTGAGGGAGTTTGGCGGGAGCAACTCTTGGCCGATGCTCACGCGCACCAACTACGGTGAGTGGGCTGTCCAGATGAAGTGGAAGTTCCACGCCCGGAAGTGGTGGGAGGTCGTGGAGACTGGCAACGCCGGAGAGGATGCGGAGATGGGCGTCATGGAGGCGCTCGTGGCGTCCACTCCGAGTGAGTTCTGGCCAGCTAGTGGAGGACGAGGACCTCGTCAGCAAGTTGCTCTGCGTGGTGTCTCCCAAGTATTCGCAGCTTGCCATATCCATCGAGACAATGCTGGACATCTTCACTTTGTCCCTCGAGGATGTGGCAGGACGGTTGCGGGTGGTGGAGAGCCTCGGTTTTGCGACACCGGAGAAGGAGAAGCCCAATCTCGGCTCGTCTTCTTCTCAGCTTCAGAGAAGGGGTCGAGGGGGGTCGAGCAGCTGCTTCTCGCCTCGAGCCTGGTCAGCAGCCAACGCTGCTAGTCGACGTCATTGGTCGACACCTTCTCAGGTGGTCGACAGTGGTCGGTGCTAGGTCCTAGCGCCAACAGAAGTAACTCATTCATTCAGACCGACGATTGTGATGACAGTGCCCAGCTGTAGCTGCAACCTTCCTCTGCCTTTGTGCATTTGTCAAAAACACATGTAGTATATGATGACATAAAAAATGTTTTGTTTTCCTGAAACTTTCAGAGCTGATATCTAAGTGACCCAAGCGTCTGCACACGTTCTAACTATCTCTGAAAACCTGAATCATACTGAATCCTCTATCCTTCAGGTACCAGCATAGGAATTTTGAAGTACTTCAGCATTATACAAAAATTGACTCATCCAGAACTTCAGGTTCTCAGGTTTTGAAATTACAAATAGCAACAAGTGGGTTGCCGACATAATAGAACTGTCAAAGCTAAAAACATCACAAACTCTTTTCCTTAGATAGTACGGCTCCAGCCTGATACTAGCAGATTCAGCCTTCTGCTCTTGCCCCACCTGTGGTAACGCTCGGGAGCTATGTTATACTGATCCAAACTAGTGCTACATATTCGGTTCCAGGTGGCTGTAGTAAGCTTGCATGAGCAGGAAAATAACTTTTAACCCAAATGTTAAACTGAAACATTGGCTCTTAGTTGTCAACATGCTCAATTCGGTGAGAAGAATGTGAACCCATAAAAATGAGTAGCAGTTCTCTTCAATCTGTAGAATTTCAGCCGATCTCTGAACCAACCTAATGTAGAAATTGGCTGACGCACAAAACAAGGCACATTACAAAGATTCCAAGTGCTTTATTTTAAACATTACAATTTTTTCACAGAGGAAATCAGATTCATTACAGGCCTGCAAGCTGAAGCACCCGAGTACATGAGGACTTGGGTAAGGAAATAGTTACCACCAATACAAACAAGCTAAATAGTTGTTGTAAAAAAACAAACTAAATAGTTAGTACTTGACACAAATAACAAACAAGATGTTGAATCCCTGAAGACCAACAAACTAAGCCTAGCAACAACCTCCCGACTGAAGAGTTGACAAGTTATGAAGCTTATAGAACGCAGCAGTACCATTAGTCAGTGACCCAATTTACCCTTGACCAGGGATTCCACAATCGAGCAACTTATGTTTGTCAAGCACTTGAGATGCCGGCTTTTGGTCCCTCACAGTTATAAGCTCGAAATTCTGTACAGAAATTTTGGAAATGTATTAGCTTTATGAGTAAAAATGCCCTCAATGAACGCTTACTAGCATCCAAGTACAAAGATCATTGATTTACGAAACAAACAAACGGTACTAAATTACTATCCACAGCTGAACCCATACTTAAGAGGGAAAAAACCAATTTCTTTAACAATTATATCATCTATCAGGCAAATTTCTATGCTCAGAATATACCCAAATAATCCAAAGTGTTAAACATATAATGTAGAATGTTTTGCTTTCTTAGATACTAGATATCTTTCTAGTGCAGCATAATAAATTTCGATTTTTCCATACATGTCTAAAAGATGAATAATTTCCTTTCTTTGCTTTCTTACATACTAGATATCTTTCTAGTGCAGCATAAATTTAGTGTTTCCAAACAGGTCTGAAAGATGAATAAATTCCTACAGCTACAATTGTGTGTCTGTTGTTATGTAACATTGGAAGATTGCAACCAGAGAATACTAGATACGTGGGACGCTGATGTCTGCAACCTCCTGGATAGCTTCCTAGTCCAGTCCTAAGTACAAATTCTACTTTCAACAATGGTATTATAATAATAAAATATGGGAGTAGCAGTCTCTGAGTCTTGTATGCAATTGTAGTATTCAAATGATATTGGACTAATCACAGCAAAGATATGTGCAACACTAAAAACATGCACAAGGCACGCAAGGGAGGGTACAAAAATGAGTTGGGCAGTCTGCTGGGTAATTTCAGCCTGAAATTGTAAAGACCACACCCAATCGTATGTATAATACATGAATAAATTATTACTATGCATGTGTAGCTAGTGTCAAGGATATTGTAACTAAAATAAAAGGTGCAGGAAGGAGTAACAGGATTTAGATTCATCATATATATCAAACTCAATGAACACATATACTATCTTAATGTTGCCCATAATTATAAGTTCCAAATACTAGCAAACAATATAGATCAAGCACAGTTGTACCTGGAGTGTAGAAGCTCATAAAGGGAACAACATGAAGCACAGTATTTCCATCGTTGTCAAGTTCCTTTTTCACCTGGTTCGACTTTAGATTAATCCTGAATAACCCCTCATTTGTGGTGAAGAATAAGATTCCAGGAGCGGAGCCAACAGGAGTATAACACATGGACAAAGCCATGCCATGGAGCAGCTTCTGGAGCTCAACGACTCTGATCCGTGTCCATCTTATGTCTCCACTGAGATTTTTTTCCAAAGACCAGAGAGTGAGGGGGTGTTGTTTGCCCCATTGTACTATTGAGACTCCCTGTCCACCATCATCCATCATATTGTCCTCCATCATCATGATGTCAGTATCGCATCTAATAGAATCATCAGGTAGGGCAATCATGCATGTTTCCTTGGTGGCCAAATCATAACTAAGAATTCTGCGGCTTGAGATGATTGATGAGTAGTAGATCGTGCTCTCCACGAGAACCGTGGGCGCCTCATCGACTCCACATTCAAGGACCACAGTCTCCTGGCCCCAGGAGCCAGATTCCGATGAGTATACCCTCAGTGTCGTCTGCAAAGAGTTTGTGGACATGAAGACAACCAGGAAGGTCCGACGGAGGCAGCCGAGGTGGTCAGAGGCAGCATCACTTGCCGCGCAGAGCACAGTCATCGCAGTCCAGCCAAACTGCTGGAACAACGGTGGTAACTGCCACCACTCGTCCGTCATGGGTTTCCAGACGACGAGGAGAGGGTGCCTCGATTGCACGCTGCTGGTGAGGAGTACATAGCCGTGGTGGGCGTCGACCGCGAACCAGTCGCGGTGGTCGGCGCGGGACTGGCGGAAGGAGGGAGTAGGGACGAATCGGGCAACGTAGGTGCCGTTTCCTCTCAAGGTATTGCGGATGAAGCCGAGCATAGGGGGAGTCCGGTGGAACTCACGGAATCGGCGGCGGGAGGCGAAGGAGGAACTCCTCGACAAGATCCTCCGGCAGTGCCATGCTGCTTGCCTCGCCGGAGCCCCGTGCCGGAGAGCGGGCGCCGGGCGGCGGCGGAGCGATGGTTTGGTCGAGCCAGAGGAGAAAGGGGACAGGCCTGGCGAGGTGCTTTGACTTTGTCTGGGCATGTGGGGTCTGTGCACTAGAGGGGCAGGACTGAGCAGCTGGCTCCACAAGACAGGTGTGCAAAATCCATCAGAGGGGCAGGAACAGAATTTTTCTTTTTTTTTCTTTTTTTGAACGGCATGAGTACAGCTTTCTTTGGCATCAATACATCTCGATGCAATTTGTCAATTTGAGAATATTAAATTACAGCCTTAAAAGGGAGTTTTAGAGAATTCGAGCATGTTTACATCCTGTAAAAAATAGAAATGTTTAACTTGTTGCTTCAAATTTCAATTGCGATGTGCTATTCAGAAAGCTGTCTTCACAGAGATTTCGTCCCATTCCACATAAAACACACTCATAATTTTTGTTGATGGGACACTATCTGCCACCTTTCAAAATTTCGTTCAAAGTTAAATTTGTTCTTGTCAAAACAAGAAGATACTTTTGTATCAGACATCAAACTGTCAGCTTACTTTTCGCTTGCTTATGACTTAGGAGAGACCAAACTGATGACCCACTGCTCAGCTTACTTTTCGGTTCGTTATGACTTGGGAGAGACCAAACTGATGATCCACTGCAGGCCTGTGACAACACTTCGATATCTGTAAATATCAACACAAAGTATAAGAATTGTTCTCACAGTAACTGCTTCTGATGAATGTAGCCTTAGCCCTACAACTGATATGCCACTTTAACATTTGATGATGTGTCAAAAGTGCCAGATCAGAATCAGACTGGATTATTCTGAGGTGCATTATTTTTTCTGGTTTCAACGGTTTGTTGGCATTGTCCGTTTTTATCAGTGTTTTAAAACTCATCACTACACCAAACTGGAATAGCTTTGACGGCCAAGAATTTCCTTGGAGGCCAAAATCAAACCTCCAAGGAAATTACATTTTTCTTGACTGTGCTATTCAACACTCAAGAAAACTTATATACCTTGGCGGTCTACGTACACCGCCAAGGAATTTGGGTATTTCCTTGACGGTTTCTAATAACCTCCAAGGAAATGACATACTTCCTTGAGTGTAATCATAAACAGTCAAGGAAACTACTATTTCCTTGATTGTTATTATTAACCGCCAAGGAAACTACCCATTTTCTTGGGTGTTAATATAAACCGTCAAGTAAACAATAATTTCCTTGACGGTTATTAAATTTTCTTGGAGGTTGGCAGCCAAGGAAATGTTTATATGTATTTTGTTGACTCTAACAAAAAAAAACAATAATATCTTAAACATGTCTAAAAATCCTAAAATTTTGTATGAGTTCATAATATGGTTGTACTATCTTGACATAAAATTTTCAAACCATAATAACAAATTTAGAGTATACATGATTCACAAATGGGTAAATCTCACATAGTTACTCACATAGTTACATAGCTATGTGAGAGATGCTTTCATTTTGTGAGCCATGTGTATTTTCAAACCATAATTATGATCTGTGTATTTTCTTTCAGCTGATTGCCTTCTACTGTTCTGTACAGAGTTTGTTTACATGTCATCCAAAACATAGGCTAAAAGCTGAAAAAAATCTAGAGAACTATCTAGTGAGAAGAGTACCAAATATGATGTACCAAGTCCGTTTAGAGGCTGTCAAGATGTTCTGTAACAAAAATGGTGAGGATTGCGATGATACAAGGGCACGCACCATTCTTCTTACAGAAGAACAATACTTGAGTTGTAGAATTGGATGGTGCAATAAAGCAGTTTGGGCATGGCTTTCCAAATATTGGACTTCTGATCAATATAAGCAAAAGAGAGAAACAGCCCAAGAAGCTCGCATGAGGTCTGATGATCCTGCTCCAAATAGAGGAGGTTCAAGGAATTTTACAGAGACACGGCAATTCCTTGTATGCAAAATCCTTGATTCGTGCATACTGACATAATTGACCTTCTACTAAGTTTTCTCATGCATTTTTTTGGTTTTACAGGAATATACTTTTGGTCCCGAGCAGAGCGGCACCATAAATACATTTGCTGTAATGAAATCTGGAATGAAAAGGATGGATAGCACTGGAAGGAGTGGTCCAATACCTAGTGCAAAAGCACAAAAACGCTTGGTAATACATCATTTCTTCCTAGAAATTTCCCCTGTAGTGTCTAGTGTCTACAACCAATTTAAGTATTACATGTTTATGCTGATTTTCATTAGGTACAAGTAGTGGACATAATCCATGAGATCTATAGCAAAATGCTTATGCTTGTTATTTGCAAAATGAATGTGTACCTCCTGTCTTTTGCTGAATGTTTTTAAAAAAATTGATGATACTTAAAATAATTTGCCACATTTGTTTGCTTTTTTTAAGGATGACTACAAGGCCTTAGTTCCAGATGAAACATCACATCAACTTGATGGAAAGGCTTTGTACACAATAGGACGTGGCATGGCCCATGGACGTGTTCCAATAGGTGATGGTGCTGTGGAAAAGGCAGCTGTTCTAAGGCATGCCAAGTCAAGGAGAGTTATACCAATCAGCCTCGATAAATATGAACAAGTGAAGAAAGAAAATGTTCAACTAAAAGAAAATAATGAGTTACTACTTGAGGAAAATAGCGTTCATCGTGACCTGCTGATGGTGATAACTTTTCTATTGCTTGTATGTATCAGTTTGATTTATGTCTCTATGCATCTTTATGTGTATGAATGCTTTTCAATTGCAGGCTATGTTTGAAAAAATGGGAACGGAGCCACCTCTTGATCTGCTACAACGTCTAGCAAATATTGATGCCCGTCGTCATCAGGTTATATGTAATGAATTATTGTTTTGACAATTTATCTAATGTGCTTGGAGGATGTTTATCTATATAGTAATTATTGTTTGGTGGCAGACTGCCAACTTGAGTTACAGCAGTGAACAAGTGGCTTCCTGTTGATTAGAAATGGCTTTGAGTCTTATCTAATAACTGGTAGATAAGGTGATACATTGTCTGCTCCAAATAATGTGAATTGAAAGATCATAGCACTTTATATTTAATGATGCTTCATCTTGTTACATCAGTTTTGCTTGCCATAAGAGTCCAAAAATAAAATGCATCTGTATTGTGTATGTTGCAGGCTACTGGATCATCACATGGATATGACGGCGAAGACAACAATGCTAATTTAGAAGATGATGATGATGATGACCACACCTGGTGTGGAAGCGAGAGCGATGATGACCATGACTCTGATGTTGATGGCATATTTGAAGCAGACAGTGATGATGACCTTGAAGAGTATGTGGATGACATCAGTGATGAAGACCACTACAGTGACCATGCTTCAGGTGACCATGTTTCAGGTGGTCGTACAGGCAGATGGGAGATTGACATGCCTACAGATGGAAGTGGCACAAGGGCAACTAACTAATGCCAATAGCTCCAAGTGGTAGGCATGGACATTCTTTTGGTAGATGGTACAAACTAGGCTGATGTGCAGCTAACCTTTTGCTAACGTTTAGTTGCTGGCAGTTCTTTCCATATGCATGTGCTGTTGACATGTAGGAATGATACTATATTGCCACCTAGACCTAGTAATATTTGCAGACTGTTAGAGTATTGCCATCTAGGCATGAACTTGTTAGCTTGAGTATTGCCATCTAGGCATGAACTTGTTTGTTTGAGTATTGCCTGTAGGCATGAACTTCTTGTAATGAGCCAGTATGGAAATTGGCTGCAATATTTATATGAATAACTTCCTGGTTATATTCGTTGTATATGGTTTCTATGGACAAATGTATGTCATAATTGTAATTACCATGCTGGTTATATATGTATATGCTGAAATAATTAACTTGGCGGCCTTATAGCCAAGGAAAACAATGATTACCTTGAGGGTTTAGCACAGTCAAGGAAACATGGATTTCTTGGCGGTTCTTGCAATCAAGGATACACAGCTATACCCTCAAGGATAAGAATTAACTTGTCAGCTGGTAGCCTCCAAGGAAAAGGTTTTCCTTGAAGATTTTCAACCGTCAAGAAAATATGCATTACCTTGACTATTGGTGGCCCTCAAGAGAAATACTTTCCTTGGCGGTTGAATACACTCAAGCAAACTAGTTTCCTTGATGGTTGCTGACCCTCAAGCAAACTAGTTACCTTGACGGTCATAATATTTCCTTGGCACATTAGCAAGTCAAGTCTGATCGTAGTTTCCTTGGCGGCCAGCCTCCAAGGATAATTTCCTTGAGTGCCAAAACCGCAAAGGAAACTAATTTCCCTTGCCTTCTATCCTTGAGTGCGTTTGCTTGACGGTTTATAGTCAAGGATGATTTCCTTGACGGTTTTACCCCTTTCCTTGACAGTTTTTGGCCGTCAAGGCAATTCCAGTTTGGTGTAGTGCATGGTATGGCATTTAGTGACCGGCTTCCTCAAAACATGCAATCACCGGCTAAGTCAGGCTACAGAGCTAATAGGAACAGAAGAAACCGAACCTTATCATTATTGTTTTTTTTTGAAAGTAAACCGGGAGGAGAGTTTTCCCACCTTCTCATTTCAAAAAAATGGAACAAGTTTTCCCGCCAGTGTTACCCGGCAGGTGTTACAGCATTTGGGATACATTGAAGAATAAAAACCTCCAGCCATCGAGGCTGGCTACAGGATGGGACGGTAGGCATTTTTTCGAAAGAACAAAGCCGTCACAGAACCGACGCAACACGGTTCTAGACAGGAAGTCTTCACTACGGAGCACGGCGCCATTCCTGGCATCCCAAATTCGCCATAGGATTGTCAGGAAGACAAAAGGCCAGATTTTCTTGTGCAGCCCTGCAGGGATGTAGGGATCCCACAGTTCTTCATCGCTGAGTGTAGAGATGTGCTGGAGATGAATCATCTCCCAGAGGTCGCTGCTGTGGGGACAGCCAAAGAACATGTGATATTGATCCTCCACGGGGTGCATGCACTGTTGGCACACCGTGTCGTCCATGGCATGTTTCTAGTGCAAGTTGTCTTTGGTGCTTAGCCTTCTCTCGAAGAATGTCGGGTACCTGAATAAAGGGGTACCCTAAACCCTCTTACTGGAAGAGTTAATCCCCCAACAATAAACCCCAAAATCATCCAAGAAGCCCACAAACGGAGATGCGGGCTCATCGGCGTACACCGAGCTACGCTGGGCCGGCCCACGAGCAGCATCGCTCGAACCAAGATAGCCTCTCGATCGACGGAACCCTCAAGCGAAGGAAGTCCGCCTGAGCGGACGACCCCCCGTCGAGTGACGGAACTCCGCCCGAGCGGACGACCCCCCGTCGATTATTACTACCCCCCTCGAATCTACCTACTCCCTGTACGGGAGTAGGTGCAGTCAATGCTCTGACCAACTCCTGCCTAACTGCATGGCTACAGCAATGTTACAGTGGTCGGGTACAGCGGTCGAATCCTACTTTTACCGCCCATCCCTGGACGTGCAGTGATTTGTCCAGTATTGCTGCACCATGCCTAGCACTGTTCCATCACTGACGCCCCCTCGACACACTACGCGACAGCTGCAACTTCGGATTCCCTAAGTCCGATCTTATCCATCCAACCACCACTCCCGTGACTACTCCTCGATTGGGCCTCCAGCGTCATCAAGCCGCCCCTCGGGTTGAACCTCGACGCCTCCAGTCAACGCTCCAACAACTCCCGACATGACGTCCACACGGATCCGCACGACCGCACATAGGCATAAGTCCTTCACTGACCGCCTGCGGCGTCATTCTGACGCTCCTGGAGGACGGTCGTCGATTCCGAGCACGTCGCTATAGGGCAAGCCATGCCTGGCGCACGCCTCTACAGTGGCTACAAAATGATCAGCATCGCCCCCTCGACGTCATCACCTATGACAGCTTTAGCTTTCCTGTACACCCGTGCCTTTCCTTGGTCTACAAAAGGGGACGTCGGGTACGAGAGAGAGGGAGATTGATCGAACACCTAAGAGAGCTTCCAGAGCCCGAAATGCTCAAGTTCCAGCTCACTGTATACACCCCTGATTCTCATCCTCTCGCTTGTATTCACCCCTATACAAGCACTTTGGTGCAAGATAATATAAGTCTTCTCCCCCCGCTAGACGTGGGGCCTTCTTTGCCCGAACCAGGATAAATATCGTGTGTTCATCTTGCATCACCATCTGGATTGGGGAGCATGTAGTACACGTTTACTCATCGGCTTAGGGCACCCCCGGGTCCCAACGCCGACAGTTGGCATGCCAGGTTGGGGGCTCTGTGTGTCACAACCGCTTCCCGCTATTTTTTCGGATGGCAGATTTCATTCCGCTGCTACTATTCGCCACGGTGGTCTGGTTTGAGAGTCTGGAGTTCATGTCGCTTGGCCATGGCCTTGACATGGTCCTGCTCTCATCCAGGAACCCGGATGATAGTGATCTCAGGCTCCTTCGATCAGGAGGGGCCACGCGCTGGTCCCTCCGCTCTCGTCATGCATCAGCAGCCAGGAGGAGGCGCGATCGGCGCAACCACCATCACTACCTTGCGGGCAGAGCGGTGTTCGGCGTGGCTACCTCATAGCCTCTCAGCAATGTGGGTGTCCTCATAAAGGGCCTGTCTAAACTGTGTTTGGCTACAGAGGATGAGCCAGAAGGACACCATGACACCCCGACGTTCAGCTTCGCTATGCGCTCACCGAGGGGACCGAGTGTGGTCTCTTCTACGAGCGCGGCTCCAACACCATCCAACCTGCTCCCGCACGGGTTGTTCGAGGACCGTTGCCCGTTCCTATTTGGCCTAAACAACTCTGCTAAGACGTACTCCTCTATGCAAGCACCAACATGAGCGCGTATGAGGATCTCTCGGGGCACTTCCTACGAGTCACCATGGATCTTCACCAACGCCTGGAACATCGAACAACTACGTCACTCTTGCCTTTAGAGCCTCGAGGCTTTGTACATATTCTCAATTCATGAATAAGGAATACATCTAGGTTCAAACCTTTCTTTCATGAAAAATAGGTGGGCTCGACCCTGCCCTCGCAGAGTCGAGCCTCCATCGGGGGCTGGAAGGGGGAACCCTCTGCGTCCCTAAAAAAATCTTTCATTTTTTGAAAATATTTTACATAGTCGACAAGGCCGCGAGGGCACCCTAAGGCCGAGGGGCCGT
>CM041631.1:64609073-64645609 GCA_023333625.1 Bothriochloa decipiens
TACATAGTCGACAAGGCCGCGAGGGCACCCTAAGGCCGAGGGGCCGTCGAGCTGCAAGATCACCCATGCCTCCGGGCTACGGTACCTCCAATCACACCCCATACCAAAGGGCACAACCGTGCACTAAGAAGACTGCGTAAGAACTCAACTCGAGCAAAAAAGGAATAACAGACTCAAACTCGAAAGCATTTGAAACGCATATACACATGCATAATGTTTTCGAGGCCCTCAGGGCTGCACCGTCATAGTTTATAAAAAACTAACTTATTACATGGGCCTTCACACCTAGATTTGGCTCATTGGGCAGCTTCTTCGTCTTCGTCGGAAGAGAGGACCTCGGGCTCAAACAACTTCACCAACCAACCACTGGGCTACTCAGTAGCCTCGACTCTACTTTATCAGAGCCGAGCCTCCCTCGGGGGCTATAGGCGGGGGAACCTCCGAAGTCCCTAAATAACTCGCATGTTTCTTTGAAACTCGATGTCTACTCTTTCTCGCATGCCTTGATATGTGTTAGCCTTAGTTGAAAATATCATGGGAATGACCCAAGGGTCGAGGGCTATCGAGCCGCAAGATCACCTACGCCTCCGGGCTACGGTACCTCCACTCACTCCCCCCTTCGAGGGTCATGACTGAGCACCGATTTTGCTAAGTGAAAATACAGTCAGGCTGGCAAGAAAGAGAAGGACTTAAAACTCATGAAATTATGTATATACACATGCATCATGTTTTCAAGGCCCCCAGGGCCACATCGTCATAAATTTACAAAAACTAATCTATTACATGGGCCTTCTTGCCCAGATTGGCTCACAGGCCATCATCCTCGACTTACGGGAGGACCTCAGGCTCGAAGAGCTTCGCCAGACAACCACCAAGCTCCTCAGTGGCCTCGACCAAGGCCATGTGCACCTCCTTGTTCTCGGCGTCGGTCTTTGAGGGGGTCGCTGACAAAACCGTGGGAGACCACCTCCATGTCGTATATGAAGCCGGAGCACACGACCGCCATCGCCCTCTTCACACTGACATGGAGCGCATTTCGGATCTGCTCCCTTGCGACACGGTTGAGCTTGTACAGCCAGATGAGGAGGGAGTTCCCATGTATGTTGCCCTCGACCTCCGCTTGAGGTGCAACCTCGAAGTTATTACAGACCGAGGTGATCGTAGAGCCGAGGGTATTGGCAAACTTCACCTCGGACTAGTAGGCATCCTGGAGCATCTTGGCACTGTCCTGAGCCTTGGCCAACTCCTCCTCGAGGACTGAAATGTAAGACAAGGGACAGCCATGATAAAAGCAGCAGAAGTAAAATCTAAAGGCCAAAGAAGAAGACTCACCAATGGCGTGGGTCTCGAGGGTCGAGTACCATTCCTACAGCTCGGCGTGCTCCTTCTTGGCCACCTTCAGGGCACGGATCGCATCCGTCCTCTCCACCCTCAAGTCCTCGATCGCCTTGCCTACCGATATGACATCCTGTCTCTACTCCTGCAGGGTTTTCTGCAGCACGGCATTCTTGGCAGCCAAGGCCTCGAGGGCCTTCTCCGCTTCCTCCTGGGCCTTGGCGGCTTCGGCCCTGGCTTTCCCCGTTTCCTCCATAGCCTTAGCTTCCGCCTCGTTGGCCTGGGCCATCTCCCCTTGAGCCAAAGAGGCATCCTCCTTCGCCCTCTCTGCCTCCTCTCGGACCTTGGCCGCATCCTCATTTGCCCTCTCCGCAGCGGCCCGAGCAGCCTCGACCGCCACCTGCAGCTCTGGGACCTGCTCCCACTTATCCTTCGCATGATGGCTCAAGTAGGATTTATCTTGGGAGCGCCTCTTCAGGGCTTGAGAGTAAAGAAATACAACACAAAAGAGGGGGAGATCACATAAGCAAGTAAATTAACCCCCACACCATGAAAAAAGATCACATACCCCGAAGCATTGCATCCAGTCGTTGGAGACGACGTCGACCGCCAACTTCAGGGCGTGCTGCAACCAGGCACGGAACTCCTCGACGTGCTCCCATCGCTTGACCTCTGCGGGGTCATTCACTTCAAGCATGGGGATGTCGGGATCCACCAGGTCTCAGAGAAGGATGGCTTTCGAACCCCAGTTTCGGGAGCTCCGCCTTGATGCGCTCCTGCACTGCCTCCATGATGACATCCCCCATCTTGATCGAGTCACCACGCTTGAGCACTCGGTCAGCCAGTGTGGGGAATGGTGACCCCACCCTCTCCTCGACCGTCGATGGCCTGGCCTCCTCTGCCTTCTATTCCCCTTAGCAACGAGGCCGGGATCGCCCGATGCCCGATCGCCTGACGCCCCAATGGACGTCTTCACCGGGGCCGTTTGCACGGTCGGCCGCTCGACCTACCCCCACGCCGAGAAGCCCTCAGTCGCCAGCCTTCCCTGCTGTGGCTGACCCTCTTCGTGCCACTCTTCCTTCTGCTATGGCTGTGGCAGCTCTAGCTTCCACTGCTCCTCCAGCTCCTGCAGCCCAAGTGGCCACATTGGCCCCGGCAGCTGCTGCTGAGGGGTCGCAGCCGTCTCCTTTGTCTCTCCGGCAGAAGGATCCACCTCCTCACCCTCGAGGATAATTTGGGACCCCTCCGATGACCCCAGCTGCTGGCCACCGGAGGCGTCCCCAGGCGTGGCGGTGCCGGGAGGCACGTCGGTTCGCTCCCGGCTAGCGTTTGCACTCCCCTCCACTGTGAGCTCTAGGGCGACCAAACCCGCGGTGGAAGCAGCGCCTCGAGCCATGGCCGCACGGGCCTTCTCGACCCAGGCAACCTCCACTGCCACTGGGGGCATTGAAGTGACGCCTGGAGCTGACATCGCCGTCCCCGTTGTGGTGTCAGTCTTGAGGCTCTTAGCAGGGGAAGGGGCCGCCGACTCCCGCGCGTGCTTGAACCTGAACCACACATGAAGCAGGGGATGCTGTAAGCAACCATATCATCACAGAAAGGCAAAAAATAACCCAAGTCACCAAAAACTTACCCAACAGGAAGGAGGGGCGCCCTCTTCGATCTGCTCGGGGGCTTCGAGCCCTCCTTCGAGGGCCCTTGTTCGAGCTCGAGCCTCTCAGAGCTACCGCCGACGACGCCCTCGGCGTATCATGCTTCTCCAAAGCTGACCGACTCTGGGTCTGCGCATCAGCTGCCGAGGACCTGGCCCAGGACGGCGGCGTGCTTGACCTCTCTCGTGTAGGAGTCAGAGGCATCCCACCACGCGGGTGGTGAGATGACGTCCTCCCTTGAGCAGAAGGGTCGCCTAGGCCCGGCCCCTGAGGCTGCTCTGAGGCCCTCGACGCTCGGCCCTCCATAGATATCGAGGTCACGATCAAGGCTGGCGCCGACGACCCAACTCTGATGGCTCCCTGTGTATCATGGGGGCCCTCCGTAGGCCCCCTCTATGCCGCTCAACTTCGACGGTGCCCTGCATTGAAGGGGCATCAGCCGGAGCCATTCACCCCTTCATCGTTGGTGCCCTCGTACTCCTCCTCGTCTTCTTCCGCAGGGACTCCTCCTCTGAAAGCCCCTCGAGCCTCTGCTTCGCCCAGCGCTGTTGACAGGCCTGACACTCGAGGCCCCACTTTCTCTTCTTCTTCCTCTCCTCGTCCTTGGTCTTCTTCTCCTGCTGGGCGAAGAAGCACCTCATCTGACGACCAGCGTCATCCTCCTTCACTGGAGGCGCCGACATCTTGAAATCTATGGCCCCCTGTGCACAAGCCCATGATGGAAGGCATGAGGTTAAGATGAGGAAGAAAGGAATTCGAGATGACATGACAATGTACTAACCAGCTGGACGTGGCTGTCGTCGGGCAACATCACGATGCTGTTCACTTCGTACGGCGTGAAGGCACCGGTGACCGCTGCCCGCACCCGCTTCGTGACCTCCTCGGGAGGGAGCGGCTCGGTCGACATCTGGCACCCCTCGAGCGGCACTCCGAGGACCATCTGGTCCAAGCGCATCGGCACTACATCAACGGTAGCACCCTCCGGCTATGGAACACCGAGACAATGATCCTGGCGGTCAGCCCTCGGTCGTGCAGAGTCCTCAGCACGTTGAGGAGGGGGTTCAACCTCCCCTGGTGCTCCTTCACCATGCTGCAAGAATAGTGCTCCAGGTGCGCCGCGGTGGTACATCCGGTGATACGGGGCAGCCAGCCCTCATCGTTGCGGATGTAGAACCATCAAGCATGCCACCCACCGTGGCTGGACGACAGTCCCGTCAGGATGAATAGCTTCGACCGCTTCAAGGACAGGTTGCAACAGCCGACGCGGACGGTTCTCCTCACCCCTTACGACACCGGCTTGGTGAAGTGCTCTCCCTTGAAGAGGTGGAGCCACAGCTCCCAGTGCGGCTCCATCCCCAGATACCCCTCCCAGATCGCCGTGTTACAGATGGCATTGGGGGAAAAGTGCTACAACTTGACCCCATAGAAGTGGGTGAGCACCCGCATGAATCGACTCGGCGGAGACCCGAACAACATCTGGTGGTACTTAACGAAGCTGACCACATACCCATCCGGCGGGTTCAGCTCCCGGTCCTCCTCCGTCGGCACCATCCACTCCGATCGATCCTCTGAGACGATGGGGCAAAGAAGCCCATCCTTCACCAACCCGTCGAGCTCCTCCTCCGAAACGGCTGATGGGAGCCAATCCTCCGAGGAAAGAAGCTTCAACACCATGGCGACCATGAGGACTTGCTCGGTGGAAGGACAGGAGGAGAGGTTCCCAATCTTTTGCTCTCTTTCTCTCTAAGTGCTAACAGGCAGGGTAGCTAGGCTCTTCAGTGGTGGCGATGACAAAAGAAGGGAGGCAAGGTGAGGAGAGAATGAAGCCCTACCCTCCGAATTTATAGGCAACGACGACCAACGGGCGGATCAGGCCAGGAGACAGGTAAATCCTTGCATTTATTTTGCCTACCTACCGCCCCCTCGATTTCCACATACAAGAGACACATGCAGGATGTTCGAGCTCTAGCCGTTGCACGCCCCCCATGACCGCACCGCTTTGACTCCCTCCTCAAAAGATGCACCCAACGGGCGAAGAAGTGAACCGTGGCGATATCTTCCCCGAAACACACGCCCACCGTGCGGGCGCTGGACGTCGGACGGGTCCACCACAACCGCGCCGCACCAACTTCTGCCTAAAAGGACGCACCTAGCGAACAGGAGGAGTTATCCACGGACGGAGCCTGTTATGGCAAGAAACGCGGGCCAAGGCCCCTCGAAAATCTCAATGGAGTGAAGGCTGGCCCTCGAACAGGGTTCAACAGCCGCCCTCGAGTACCAGAGTTAGGGATGACTGTCGTTACCGAGGAAATGGGTACCCCAAAACCCTAGGTTTACCGAATTAAACCCCGCAAAAACGGCAACTCGACCCCTCCTGTGACCTCCCGCACGAACGTACAAAGTCCCGCAGGCTGAGACGCTTCGGGCCGTCCCATGGACGACGATGGTCCAAAGCCAAAGCCTGCTCGAGAGGCTACCGAACGGACTAGTACTGAACACTCGAAAAACTACCGAACGGACTAGTACTGTACACTCAAAAAACTACCGAATGGACTAGTACTGTACACGCGAGGGTACAATTCGAGCAACCCCTCGAGGAAGGAACTTCACCCTTCGAACGAGCCTGCCCTCGAGGATGGAACTTCACCCTGCGAACAAGCCTCCCCTCGAGGACAGAACTTCGCCCGGGCAAATGGGTGGCCCTCGAGGGCGGTGCACCCCTCGGCTACCAACTCCCCCGTACGGATCCGAGTGCATTTAATGCAATCTATCTACCCCCGCCTAACCGCATGGCCACAGTTACGATAACAGTTGCAGGCGTGGTGGTCAAATCTTCTTTTACCGCCCATACCCCGGAATCCCGCAAGTCATATTATGCTGTTGCGCCAAACCGAGCGCTATGCCACGACCCGCACCGCCTCGAGACGTATAAACTAACGTGTTTTCCGTGTTTTCCGGGATTCGGTCTTATCCAGCGAAGCTCGACCTCCTCGGCACGACCCCCTCGACTCTAGATAAGACCCTCGACCGTCGCCCCTCAACTTCATCAAGCGAACCCTCGAGCAGAATTTCAACAACTCCCGACGCGACCGTTGCAGGGCCTCCCATATCGACGTACATCACTACAGCAGCACTGACATGATCGGCCTCAACGTCGTACATCATAGGCTGTGCGGACTCGAAATGCGTGTACCCCTGTGCCCCTCCTTCATCAATAAAAGGAGGCGCCAGGACCTACAAAAGAAGGGGGGATCAAGAGATAGAAACACTAAGTCTTTAGATCATAGAACGACACCGTGAGACAGCGTAAGGTTGAGCACTAGGCGTCCGAATGCTCAAGCTCCACCACGCGCTCCTCACACCTACTTGTATTTTCCCCTGTGCTAGCACTTCGGTGCAAGATAACACGAATCATCCTCCCCCCGCTTGACGTAGGGCCTTCTTTGCCCGAACCAGGATAAATCATTATGTCCTTCTTGCATCACCCACCGGATTAGGGAGCACGCGAATACAATATTACTCGTTGGTGTTAACCCCTCGAGGGTCAGAACACCGATAGTTGGTGCACCAGGTAGGGGAGCCGCGTGTCACTAACAATTTCCCGCCATTTTTCCAGATGGGCGATTTCGTTTCACCACTTCCGCACGCTACGGTGATCTGGTTCGGGAGCGTGGAGTTCATGACCCTCGGCCAGGGCTACGACATGACCCTGCTCTCGATCAGTGACCCGAACGGAGGTCGCGGTATGCCCCCACGTTCATGGGGAGCCGCTCGCCAGTCTCATGACCATGCTTCCATATCCAGAAGGAGGCACGGTCGGCGCCGTCATCGCCGTCAACCCAAGTCGAGAAGGGTCCCCGCCGCTTTCTCCACGCCCCTGACCGGAGATGAGAAACCTCTTGTTGAGGGAGTATCTGACCCGAGTTTAGAGGCAGAGGGCAAACCGGCAGGATCCCAGCACAACCCTGACTCCACTTTCACCGTGCGCTCGTCGGGGAAGCGCGACGAAACCCCCGCTCGATCGAGCTCGCTTCTGCATGGGCTGTTCGAGCGTCGTCGGTGGCCTTCATCCGACTTCAACAATCCCACAACGACGATTACGACAATGACCCACTCCAACACGAGCACATTGGAGGACCACCCAGGCACCCTTCTCCGCGCGATGATGGACGTGGGGACTGTCACACCAGCCTCCGAGGGTTTGGCCTTCGCAAGAGCGCCCGGCCCCCGGAGGTACACCGTCGGCACGCTCCGACGACAGCTGCAGGAAGAGGCGCGGGGACAATTCCCCATTTTCTACGGCGGCAACCCCAACTCTGACTCTGATCATTGGGATCCTACCCGTGAGTGCCTCCACATTGATGGTGGCGTCGACTCCGATCAGGAAACTGTCGATCCAGCGGCCACGGTGGCTACCGCCGTGGCGAGAGACGCTCCCCCTAGAGCAGAGGACCAACAACCAGACGCACCCCGAGAAGCGTGCCCCCGTCCTGGCGAACAGGACGCACAACTGGCACAAATTCGGAAGTTGCAGGCGAAGCTCACCGACGAGCAGGAACGCTTGCGCCTACTCGAGCTGACCCTCGAGCAAGAGCGGCGACCGCCCGGTGGTAGAGCCCGAGCCAGGGCCCGAGAAGTCAACCGGCAGATCATCGAGGCAGGAGGCTCCTCGAGGACATACACTCGGGGGCTTGCGGCCATCACGCAGCACCAAGGACCCTCGTAGGCAATGCCTTCCGACAGGGTTTCTACTGGCCGACCGCCGTCTCTGACGCCACAAGCATTGTCCGCTCGTGCAAAGGGTGTCAGTTTTAGGCCAAGCAGACGCACCTCCCAGCTCACGCCCTACAAATGATCCCCATCACTTGGCCATTTGTGGTCTGGGGGCTCGATCTTGTGGGGCCTCTCAAAAGGACAGCCAAAGGGTACACGCACGTGCTCGTTGCCGTCGATAAGTTTACCAAATGGATCGAGGCCTGGCCCATCAGCAACATCCGCTCCGAACGGGCGGTCGAGTTCTTCACCGACATCATCCATCGCTTCAGGGTCCCGAACGTCATCATCACTGACAACGGCACACAGTTCACCGGCAAGAAGTTCTTGGATTTCTGCGATCGCCATCACATCCGTGTGAATTGGTCCGCGGTTGCACATCCTCGAACTAACGGCCAGGTCGAGCGTGCCAATGGCATGATTTTGCAGGGCCTCAAGCCAAGGATCCTCAAACGCCTCAGCAAGCACGAAAAAAATGGGCCGCGGAGTTGCCATCGGTCCTATGGAGCTTAAGGACAACACCTAGTCGAGCCACGGGGTTCACCCCATTCTTCTTGGTCTATGGGTCCGAGGCCGTCCTCCCCACTGACCTCGAGTATGGTTCCCCTCGACTAAAGGCGTACAACGAGCAAACCAACGAAGAAGCCCTCGCAAATGCCGTCGACCAGGTCGAGGAGGCTCGAGACATGGCGCTACTTCACTCCACGAGGTATCAGCAAAAACTTCAATGCTACCACGATAAGCACGTGCGCCCGAGGGACTTCCAAGTTGGAGACCTCATCCTACGTCGACGACAGAGCAACAAAGGACGTCACAAGCTGACGTCACCATGGGAAGGCCCATACGCCGTAGCTGAGGTGCTAAAGCCCGGGACGTACAAGCTCGCTAATGACAAAGGCGAAATCCTCACCAACGCATGGAACATCGAACAGCTACATCGTTTCTACCCTTAGGGCACCAGTGCCCTTGTACATTCTCGCATGTCTTGTACATTTCCGCATGACAAATATAAGGAGTACTTTCGATTATAAGTTCAAACTTGTTATTGTACACGCAAGAGGTAGCCTCGACCCTGTCTCACCAGAGTCGAGCCTCCCTCGGGGGCTAACGGGGGGGAACCCCCTAAGTTCCTAAAAATACGAACGATTTTTTTCGCACGCCTCCCTTTTCGCTTCCCAACTAAGTTGACAACGCCTCGAACTCCCTAGGGGTCGAGGGCTGTCGAGCCGGAGCTCTCCTATGCCTCCGGGCTATGGTACCTCCACTCGCTCCCCCCTCGAGGGATATGAGCTTGCGTCGAATGCTCAGTCGGAAAGCAAAAGTCAGGCAAGCAAAACTCGAGCGCTTCTTCTTTCTCACACCTCAATACGCTTCGCGACTAAGTAGAAAACGCCTCGAACTCCCTTGGGGTCGAGGGCTGTCGAGCCGGAGCTCTCCTACGCCTCTGGGCTACGGTACCTCCACTCGCTCCCCCCTCGAGGGATACGAGCTTGCGTCAAAAACTTAGTCAAAAAAGAAAAGTCTAGGTGAGAAGAAAGCAGAAAAGGTTCGAAAGTAAAATGACACATCACATTACGATAGATGTATTAATGTTCAGAAAGGGCTTTCGAAGCCACATTGAATATAAGTTACAAAAAACTAATTCATTACATGGGCACCCTCGCCCAGTCTTGCCCTACAGGCCTGCCCCATCGTCGCCCTCCTCGACATGGTACCCTCCATCCGCGGGGGGAGGACTTCGTCCCTGAATAACTTCGCCAGCTCTCCCCCCGGCCTCTCGGCGTCATGAATGAGCCCTCGACATCGCTCCTCATTCTCCGCGTCGGTCTTCGAGATGTCAGGAACAAAGCCTTAGGCCACCACGTTCATATTAAAGACGAAGCCGGAGGAGACCACTGCAAGCGCCCGCTTCACGCCGGTATGAAGCGCCTCCCGCACACGATCGTGAAGGGTGGCGTCGAGGTAGTAGATCCAGTCGACGAGCGTGGCACCCGGGATGTCTTCTTCGGTACCCTCGACAGGCCCAACCTCCCAGGTGGCGCAGAGCCCGTCGAGGGCGACCCGGAGCCAGCTGAGAAGCGCCCCCTCCGCCATGAGGCTCTCCTGCAGCGCCTTGGCAGCGGTCTGGGTTGCAAGCAGCTCAGACACGAGGCCTGAAACACAAAGCAAGAATTAGAGAAACCATACGGAAAGAAATATGATCAAAAGCCTTTTAAGGAACTTACCAGCACCGCGAGTCTCAAGGGCGTTGCGATCCCCCAGCATGGCGTCGCGCTCCCCCTGAGCCTCGTCCCGCTCCCGCTGGGCCTCCTTGAAGGCCCGGGTCACCTCTGTTTTCTTGAAGCGGAGGGTCTCGAGGGCACCACCAGCCAGAATGATGGCCTGCTCCTTCTCCTGGAGGGTAGCCTTCATTGCCCCAAGCTGGGTTTCTAGGCCAGCGGCTCGGTTCTTCTCTTCATGGACCAAGCCAGAGAGGGTGTTGCGCACGGCGGAGACTTCAGCGAAGCTGGCCTCGAGCGAGCGGATGTGCTCCATGGAGCTCTGAGCCTCCGCCACGAGCAGCTCGACGCGCTCCTGGGCTTGGACGCTCTCGACCCTGGCCTTCTCTGATTCGGCCTTTGCCGCGTCAGCCTCCTCCTTCGCACGCTTGAGCTCCTCCTTGAGGTGGGCGGCTTCCCCTCGAGCGGCGTTGGAGTCCTCCTTCGCCCGGGCGGCCTCCTCTTTGGCTTTGGTGGCTTCCTCCCTGGTCCGCTTTAGCTCCTCCTCGAGCTCGGCCACCCTGCTCTGCGCAGAGCGGCCGGCCTCGAGTAGGCGAAGCACTTCCTCCCGGCTGTTGTGCGTTTCATGGAGGAAGTCGGACTTGGAGTAAGAACGCCTCCGCGCCTCCTGGGGATAGGAAATCGAGGGTTAAGGCATCCCATACGAAAGAACTTAAAAAACTACATATGACCTAACACAGTGACTCACCGCGAGGTTCTGGTCGAGGCCTTCCGCGAGCTCGACGCCCAACTTCAGCAAGTGCCGCAGCCATGACCGGGACCGCTTGGCCTCCTCCCAGCACTTGACCTCCGCCGGGTCGTTCATCTCGATCCCCGAAACGCTGGAGTCACCAAGTTCCCGGAGTATGATGCGCTCCTTGCCCCAACATGGAAGGACCGTCTTGACCATGGTTCACGCCAAGGACTCGATCTCGTCCACCACGTCGTGTGGGGCGCTGTAACGCACGGCCAACTCCGTCGGGCCGCTGAACTCCGAGACGGCGCCGGCACTCCTCAGCCCGGGGTCAGAGTTCGACCTCCTCAGCAGTCCAGAAGCCGCCGTCTTACCCGACCGCTCCGTCGACGGTTGTAGCGGCTAGCTCGACGCTGCTTCTGGCGCCTCCGAAGGCAGCGAAGGTGTCGAGGCCGTCGCCTCCCCCAACACCACGACTTGTGGCGCCGGCAAGACCACCAACGATGCGTCTTCCGCCGGGCTCGGTACCGAGGCCTCCTCCGGTTGCGTCCCCGGCAGTCGCGGAACCGTCGACGCCTTCGACGCCGTTTCTCTTTCGGCCAGCAACTCGTCCAAAGTAATCACGGACACCCATTGTTTGGGCCATCCGGAAGTCGCTTTCGCCTCCGACGTCTCGGGAGGTTGCTGCGCCGACGGGTCCAGCAGCGCCGCGTCCCTCGGTGGCGTCTGCTGCGCCTGCTGATGCTGGGCCTGGCCCCTAGTTTCCTCCTCCTCCCGCCGCTCCGACGGCTCCTTCTCCTCCTCCTGCTGCGGCCGTGGCAGCTCTGCTTCTTACAGGGCCCCCTGCTCCTCCTCCCTCCGGGCCTCGAGCTCGCGCAGCCCCGCCAGCCAAGGCCGCCGCTCTCCCGTCGAGGGGAGAAGGGTCGAGGTGTCCTCACCCTCGAGTTCCACAACGGCTACCTCCTCACCCGGCCCGTGGCCCTCGGGGGCTCCCGCCTTGGGTGCGGGGATCGAAGCCTCCGGACCACCAGGAACGGAAGCTCCCGACGTCGGGGCACCACCCCCTGGTGCCAGGCCGAGCTCGAGGGCCGCAGGTGACGACGTCTGGGAGGCGCTCCCTCCCTCTTGCGTCCTCCTCGGCTCAAAGTCGCCGCCCGTCGCGGGCCCCGAGACGCTCGACCCTGCAGCAAGAGTAGAACCCGTCAGTCTACCGCGCGCCAGAGCACCAAGGGCAGAGGATAACCACTTGGCTTCCCACGGAGCCAAGGGCCTCGACGTCGCACCTGTGATCAGGGCCGCCATCTTCGCGGCTGCATCCATCTTGAGCCGCTTAGCCGGCACGAGAGACGCCTCCTCGATCTGGCGCTTGGGCCTGAATGGGAAGCAGAACGGCAAAAAGTTCATTAAAATTGCACAAGAAAGACGTGATGAAAAATAAACAAACCAATGACGCTTACCCGAAGGGGATAGAGGCCTTTCGGGTCCCCCTCGAACCGCCAGCAAATTTTGAGGCCCCTCCCGAGACTGAACTCTTCCCGGGGCTGAGGCTACTCGGGGCCGTCGGTGGGGTCGCGGCGCCTCCCTGCTTTGACGGTCCCTCCTGGGCACGGCTCTGCTCCGCCCGTGCCGACGACCGGGATCGAGTTTCCCAGATCGAAGAGGGTGGGGTCCCGCCTCGAGTACGATGCCAGGGGGTTCAGGGGGTGAACCCCCTTGAGGCGAGGCCTCCGCCCCCCTCTTCCCACGCCGGCGCTCCGAGGCCGACGCCACCGGCTGGGGGGCACGCTGCTCCGCCACCTCCTCCTGCACGAAGGGGCGTTTAGCATAGGAGGAACCCGGCAACATGCGCTCGAGGCGCCCCTCAACCCCCTCGACGTCATCACTGTCATCATCATCTTCATCTCCCTCGGACGAGGGAGACTCCTCCTCCGGGAGCCCGTCGCGCCTCTGCTCAGCGCGGTGCTTCGCAAGTCTCTCGCGCTCCCGGAGCTTTTTGGCTTTCTTCTTCGCCTCCTCGTCCTTACTCCACTTCTCTTGTTGGGCGGTGAAGCGTCTTACCTGACGGTCGAGAGCGTCCTCCCTCAGCGGGGGCTTCGATCTCCGGTAGTCGATTCTCCCCTACACAATGACTTTTAGTCACAGAGGCAAGAGAAAAAAGGGGGGAGGGGGAACACGAAAGGCACAGGTCGAGGCACTCACCAGGTCAAGGCAACCCTCCTCCGGCCGCATGGGGAGGCGGTTGATGTCTTCCACCTTGAACAAGCCAGAGACCATGCTCTTTACCCGCGCGACGACTTCCGAGGCGGACGGCCCCTCGCCGGACATCCGACACCTCTTGAGAACCTCGGGCGTCGCTGAAGGAAGCATCTCGTCCAACCGCAATGGGCGCTCCATCAGACGGAGCACCCGTCGACTGTGGAAGGCCGAGACCACCACACCCGTCGTCAGGCCCGCCTCTCGAAGGGTCCTCATCGCGACGACAAGGGGATGAAGTCGACGCTAAAGATCTCCCGCGACACCGTGTGGCCAGTTGAATGGGCGCTCGGCGATGAGCCGCCCGGTGTACGGCGGGAGAAAGCCGTCGTCGTTGCGAAGATAGAACCACTACTCGTCCCACCGGGAGTGGTTGGACGTCAACCCGGTGCGGATGTACTCGCGTGGCTCCTCCGACCTCCCAGTCTTCAACGCGAAGTTGAGCCACCCCGCTCTGACGATTTGCCTTACTCCGGCCGACACCGGGGAGGTGAACCACTCCCCCTTGTAGAGGTGGAGCCATAGCTCCCAATGTGGTGCCATTCCGAGGTAGCCCTCGCAGACGGCCACAAAGATGTCAGTGTTGGAGATGGCGTTGGGGGAGAAATGGTGGAGCTCAACGCCGTAGAAGTTCGTCAGCCCTCGCATGAACTCGCTTGGGGGCACACCGAACCCATGCCGATGGAACTTGAGGAAGCTCACCACATACCCCTCCGGCGGATTTGGCTCTTCGTGGTCCCTGGGCGGCGCAATCCACTCCTGCCGATTCAAATCGGTGACGGGGCGGAGAAGTCCTTTGCCGTGTCACAGTCGATGGGCGCCAGGGCTCGGCGTGCTGGAGGACGGGGGCCATGGCGGCAGCGGCAGCACAGATCTGCTCGGTGGGCGCGGCGGCGGCAACAACAGCATGAAACTCCTCGGCGGACGGTCGACCAGGAAGTTTCCCAATCGTGACTTCTCGCTCTAAGTTTTTATCCTCACGTGCGCAGGAAAGCAAGAGCTCGGCAGAATGGCGAAAGTAGGGGCGAACAGCGCCTGTCCCCCTCTGTTTTTATACTCGGGAAGAGCAACGGGCGGAGCCCGGCGGTAGGGAAAAGGTAACTTCCCGCAATTAATGCGTTTGCCTGACCGTTCCCCCCTCGACCCTCGACCATGACAGAGAGCCGTTGCTCGGGCCCGCCATGATCGCACCGCTAAGCCCTTCTCCTCAAAAGGCGTGCCCAATGGTAAGAAAAAAGAGCCGTCACTCGCTAACGGAGTTTTCTACATAAGGTAAAATGGGCTCTAGCCCCACCTCGAAGTCTCGAGGGAGCGAAGGCCGGTCCTCGAGTGAGGGCTTAATGGCCGTCCTTGAGCACCGCAAAAGAATGGGCTCCGACCCCGCCTCGAAGTCTCGAGGGAGCGAAGGCCGGTCCTCGAGTGAGGGCTTAACGGCCGCCCTTGAGCACCGCAAAAGAACGGGCTCTGACCCCGCCTCGAAGTCTCGAGGGAGCGAAGGCCGGTCCTCGAGTGAGGGCTCAACGGCCGCCCCTGAGCGCCGAAAAAGAATGGTTACTCGTCGACAGAGATTTCCACGAAAGGAGAAAACAGGCTCTGACCCTACCTCAAAGTCTCGAGGGAGCGAAAGCCGGTCCTCGAGTGAGGGCTTAACGGCCGCCCTTGAGCAGCAAAAATCGGGCTCCGGCCCTAAGTCTCGAAGGAGCGAAGGCTGACCCCACGAACAAGGTTCGACAGCCGCCCTCGAGCACCCGAGTCAGGGGTGACCAAGGGGGAGCCAACACGAGGCCCTGCTCGAGAACAAACTCTCGAGACCCCTTTGGACGCATCCAAGGTGAAACGCTACAGACTTTATGGAATCCCCCCAAAGGGAGGCATCGAGCCGCCGAGACCTATCGAATGGAATCGGTATCCGTAGGACCATTGCGTTTTGCTTTAATGAGACCGCCTCCGGGCCTCCTGCCAACCTCTATCGAACAAGGAACGGGCTCTCGCTAGGATTTTCCCGTTACTAGCTCATTGAGAACTTCGCGGCTCTCCATATCGGGGGTAGTCCGATGCTTCTCGCCTCACATCCGATCGAAAGGACTCGTGAGAAGAATGCCGAGGCCAGCAACGCCCCAGCCGCACGAGGCTCGGGGACTCGCCTGTGCCTGGCGCCCCTCGACGAAAGAGGGTCAAAAACCCCCCGGGGGCTCCCCTCGGTAAAGCGCTATGACTCCAGTTTAGGCCTGTACCCGACTGGACGAGCACCCTTTAACTAAATATAAATAAAGCCCTCACAGGAGTCTTTCGACTCCTACGAGGCCTCGGGGGCTACCCCCGTAGGGGTCACTCGCGCGCCCCCCACGAGAAAATCTGAATCACGTCCCATTTCCAAATTCCTGACCCCCTACCCGAATGCCATCACTCGAGCAGGGGCTCAGGGGCTACTGTCGTTACCGAGGAAATGGGTACCCCAAAACCCCAGGTTTACCAAATTAAACCCCGCATAAACGGCAACTGGACCCCTCCTGTGACCTCCCGCGTGAACGTACAAAGTCCCACAGGCTGAGACGCTTCGGGCCGACCCACAGACGATGACGGTCCAAAGCCAAAGCCTGCTCGAGAGGCTACCAAACGGACTAGTACTGTACACTCGAAAAACTACCGAACGGACTAGTACTGTACACACGAGGGTACAATTCGAACAACCCCTCGAGGATGGAACTTCACCCTCCGAACGAGCCTACCCTCGAGGACGGAACTTCGCCCTGCGAACGAGCCTCCCCTCGAGGACGGAACTTCGCCCGGGCAAATGGGTGGCCCTCGAGGGCGGTGCACCCCTCGGCTACCAACTCCCCCATACGGATCCGAGCGCATTTAATGCAATCTATCTACCCCCGCCTAACCGCACGGCCACAGTTACGGTAACAGTTGCAGGCGTGGCGGTCAAATCTGCTTTTACTGCCCATACCCCGGAATCCCGCAAGTCATATTACGCTGTTGCGCCATACCGAGCGCTGTGCCACGACCCGCACCGCCTCGAGACGTATAAACTAACGTGTTTTTCGTGTTTTCCGGGATTCGGTCTTATCCAGCGAAGCTCGACCTCCTCGGCACGACCCCCTCGACTCCAGATAAGACCCTCGACCGTCGCCCCTCGACTTCATCAAGCGAACCCTCGAGCAGAATTTCAACAACTCCCGACGCGACGGTTGCAGGGCCTCCCATACCGACGTACATCACTACAGCGGCACCGACGTGATCGGCCTCAACGTCGTACATCATAGGCTGTGCGGACTCGAAATGCGTGTACCCCTGTGCCCCTCCTTCATCTATAAAAGGAGGCGCCAGGGCCTATGAAAGAAGGGGGATCAAGAGATAGAAACGCTAAGTCTTTAGATCATAGAACGACACCGTGAGACAGCGTAAGGTTGAGCACTAGGCGTCCGAACGCTCAAGCTCCACCACGCGCTCCTCACACCTGCTTGTATTTTCCCCTGTACTAGCACTTCGGTGTAAGATAACACGAATCATCCTCCCCCCACTGGACGTAGGGCCTTCTTTGCCCGAACCAGGATAAATCATTGTGTCCTTCTTGCATCACCCACCGGATTAGGGAGCACACGAATACAATATTACTCGTTGGTGTTAACCCCTCGACGGTCAGAACACCGACAATGACTGAGGGGGAGCTGACACAAGTCCCTTGCTCAAGAATCAACTCAAGAGGCCTCCTCGGACATATTCAAGGCAAAACTAAGGGTCCACTTCGAAATCCCCTCGAAGGGAGACATCGAGCCACCGAACCTGATCGAAAGGGGTCGGCATCCATGGGACCCATTGATTTGCTTTGATAAGAGCACCTCCGGGCCACAAGTCAACCCCAATCGAACAGGGCATGAGCTATTACTTGAATATCCCGATAGCAGCTCACCCAAGACGTTGGAGCCTGCCGAAATAGGGGTAGCGTGGCGCTTCTCACCCCTCCTCCCGAACGAAAGGGATCGAGAGGGTCGAAAGAAAAAGACAAGCTTGTCCATGATTGACCTCAATGAAAGAGGCTCGGGGGCTCGCTCACAACTGAACGGCCTCAATGAAAGAGGAACCAACCATCCGAGGGCTCGACCATTCAAGGATGTTTTGGCGAGAAAAGCACAAAAGCCCTCGGGTGAGTATTCTACTCCCCCAAGGCCTCGGGGGCTATACCCGATGGGTGTGCTCGTGCGCACCCGTCAGAAAATACCGCTACTACAATTTTAGTTCATGAGCCTCTGCATGGGTGCAGCACTCACGCAGACACTCGAGGACTACTGTCAGGTACCTGAATAAAGGGGTACCCTAAACCCTCTTACTGGAAGAGTTAATCCCCCAACAATAAACCCTAAAATCATCCAAGAAGCCCACAAACAGAGATGCGGCACATCGACGTACACTGAGCTATGCTGGGCCGGCCCACGAGCAGCATCGCTCGAACCAAGATAGCCTCTCGCTCAACGGGACCCTCGAGCGAGGGAAGTCCGCCTGAGCGGATGACCCCCCGTCGAGTGATGGAACTCCGCCCGTGCGGATGACCCCCGTCGATTACTACTACCCCTCGAATCCACCTACTCCCTGTACGGGAGTAGGTGCAGTCAATGCTCTGACCAACTCCTGCCTAACCGCATTGCTACAACAATGTTATAGTGGTCGGGTACAGCGGTCGAATCCTACTTTTACCATCCATCCATGGATGTGCGGTGATTTGCCTGGTACTGCTGCACCATGCCTGGCATTGTTCCACCTCTGACGCCCCCTCGACATGATACGCGACAGCCGCAACTTCGGATTCCCTAAGTCTGATCTTATCCATCCAACCACCACTCCCGTGACTACTCCTCGATTGGGCCTCGAGTGTCATCAAGCTGCCCCTTGGGTAGAACCTCAACGCCTCCAGTCAACGCTCCAACAACTCCCGACACGACATCCATAGGGATCCGCACGACCGCGCTGGGCATAAGTCCTTCACTGACCAACGGCCGTCGATTCCGAGCATGTCACTACAGGGCAAGCCATGCCCGGCGCAGGCCTCTATAGCGGCTATGACATGATCGGCATCGGCCCCTCGCCCCATCGACATGAAAGAATAACCAAACGAAGATCTTCACTTTGTTGAGGCGAGAGCTCCAAATCTGGTGCCCATGAGGATCAGAAGCATCCCAGAGGTGTCCAGCGCATCATAGGCATCATGGGTGGTGTATGGTTTTCCTTGCATCCTTAAGAATCTTGTGTCATCGGCATCGTTCAGAGTCATAACCTGCATACAAGAAAGGAGGCTGCATAGCTCGTTGCTTGTGGCATTGGTCAGTCTGGGTCTCAAGCGCAAATCAAAACCATCTAAGAAAACTTTTTGCACCGATATGTTAGGTAGTGTGGGAGAACAAGGCAGTATGAGTAGACGAGAGGGGGCCACTGGGGAGCCAGTGGTCGTACCAAAATGAGGTGGCAGCGCCATTGCCAAGGATGACATAAGTGAGGGAGCAGTAAGAGTTCATTTCATCATTGATAATTTCCCAAAGATAGCTCTGAGAGGCAGGGATGGATGAGTCTAGAGGGGAGACCTCGCTAAGAAGCCAAGTTTTCCAGCCCACATCTTTGGTGGAGAAGATTTTGTCAATGAACTTCATGAGTAAGCACTTGTTTTGGAGCTCGAGATCTTTCACACCCAATCCACCTTTGGTTTTGGGAGCTTGGATGTTTTACCAGGCAACAAGGCATGCATTTAGACTCGTGGAAACTGTCTTCACTAGTCTAGAAGAAGGCCTGACGTCGGCGATCGATAGCTTTGATGATGGTTTTCGGAAGGGAGACGGTAGACATGAAGTGGAGGGGAAGGGAGCTGAGAATGGCGGTACTAAGAGCCAGGCGACCTACCCTATTGAGTAGGGTGGCTCTCCACCCAGAGAGGTATTTGTCACACGAAGAAAGGAGAGGGAGGCAGTCATGGACAGAGACTTTGTATGGGGAGAGGGGAAGGCCAAGGTATGTTTGGGGAAAGGAGGAGACGGTAGTACTGAAGTTGGCAGCAAGTTGGTGAGCAAGATCATCGACCACAGAAATGGGAAGGAAGGTAGTCTTGTGATAGTTGATTGACAAGCCGGTGGCCTTTTCAAAGAGGCGAAGGATATCCTTTGTAGCATTGACAGATTCAGCGTTACATTTGTTGATGATTAAGGTGTCGTCGGTGCATTGAAGGACGGGGCAGGGAAGATCGGGCACTAGAGGGTGAGCAAAGGGGGTTCCAAGGTGGTGGCAATGGAGAACGCAACGAAGGACATCGGCAATGATAATGAAAAGATAAGGGGACAACGGATCACCGTGTCGGAGACCTCTGCGACAATTGATCCATTTGTCGGGGAGCCCATTCAGGAGAACAGCTATTTTGCTGGTGTGGATAAGGGTCGATATCCAATCTCTCCATTTTGGAGTGAAACCTCTGCACTCAAGGACACGATCGAGGTTGTCCCATGAGACACTATCGAAAGCTTTGTGAAAATCAAGCTTGAGAACAATGGTGGGAACCCGACTTTGATGGCAGCAACTCAGAAGGTCTGCAGCATAGGCAAAGTTGTCAGCAATGTTTCTCCCAAGGACAAAACCATATTGGTCAGTAGAGATCAAGGATGGAATATGGGCTTGCAGCCTGTTAGTGAGGAATTTTGAGATGCCTTTAACAACTGTGTTTTGGAGGGTGATCGATCTGAAGTCTTGACGACGTCTAGCATCACTTTTTTGGGAAGAAGCACCAAGTACGAGCAATTCAGCTGCTCCAAGTCGGCATTGTTGTCACAAAAGGCGTCGAAGAGGTTTTGGATGTCACCTGAGACAGTATTCCAAATGGCATTGAAAAAGAGGGAGCCAAAACCATCGGGTCCAGGGCTCACGTTGATATGCATACGACGGTATGCAGTATGGATCTCTTGAATGTCAAATTCCCGGTCTAACATTTCAAGATTGATGCTCCCTTCTGGATAAAGGTCACGTAGGTGGAAAGCCCAGTCGATGTGGACAGAAGTACCGAGCAGGTTATTGTAGAAGCAGTGGAGGAAAGAAGCTTTGCTGTCGTGATTGTATACTTCCATGCCATCATGCTCGATAAGCTGGATTTTGTTTTTACGAAGGCGCTAGTTAGCACAGGCGTAAAAAACCTGGTGTTCTCATCTCCCTCTATGGACTCTCTGATTTTGCTTCGCTGTTTCCTGAGAGTAAGTTTTGCCTGAGTCATCCTAGTCAAGATCTTCACAATCAGGTCCCTAATAGTAGCTTCTGTCACAGTCAGAGTTCGTTGTTCTTCTACACGGTCCATAAGGTCGATGAAAATTTTGCAGTCGATTTCTTGCTGTCCGAAGTTGGGGTGTTTTCTTTTCCACTCCTTGATAGTCCGTCTAGTGCGTTTGAGCTTGGCCGATATAGTGGCAGCAGCATTACTATTGGTGGTCTAGTGATTCCAAGCAGTGACCAAGTTTGGAAGAAAGTTGTGCTCTTTTGTCCAATAATTCACAAAACGGAATAGCCTGGAGGTGGGGATAGTGGTAGCGATCTTGATCTTGAGTGGGACATGATTAGAGGTTCGGCGAGTCATAGAAGACAGCAGGGTTGATGGCAAGGCATGATCCCACTCGAGCTTGATGAATGCACGATCGAGCCATTCAAGAGTGGGGTTGGGCCGTTTGTTGGTCCAGGTATATAGTCTGTCAAGGAGGGGGAGTTCAATTAATTTGAGATCAGTGATGTTGTCGTTGAAAGCATTAGCTTCAGATAGGTGGAAGTTGGGGTTCTTTTTCTCGTGAGCATATCAGATCATATTAAAGTCGCCGCACAGCTGCAAAGGAATAGCAACGGGAGGAGCAGTGCTGCACATTTCAATGAGGAAAGAAGGTTTCATATCAGAGTAGGCCGTCGCATTGACATTGGTGACCCTGAAAAGCAGGTTGGTAGAAGTAGAGGAGAAGCCAACAGTTAGACTATGAGGGGTGTTGGAGACAAAGTCGAGAGTGACGGAGGAGCTGGTCCAAGCAGTAAGAATACCGCCAGCACACCCATTTGATGGCACGTGACACTACAAGATTTCGACCCTATTGCCACTCGACGCCATTTGCATCACCATGAATTGTGTTGTAATAGGGGTGTATTTTGTAACATTTATCCAAAACTGTGGCAATAGGGGGACTATGTTGTGACAAAAATTGTGCATTGCAATTTTTACGTTTAGGGTTGCAAGAGGTTAGACCTATAGGAAAAAGGGTTGCTATTGGTTAATAATATTGCCATGATGACATTTAGTTGCATTATTATTGATTAGTGTTGCAAGTGTCTGGTGCTCTTGCAACTAAATAGACTATTATTGCTATTGCTTGAAAGTATTGCCACAGGTTTGTTGAGTTGTAATATTTTTCATGACCACTGCAATAGGTAGACTGTGTATTGCAACTAAATTTCTAAGGTGATGCAATAGTTTGTTGCTATTACAAAAATTTTTGTTGGTTGTAATAGTTCCTACGACCATTGCAATAGGTAGGTATTTATTGCAACTCAATGTCTAAGGTGATGCAATTACTTGTTGCTATTGCCACAGTATATGTTGGTTGTAATATTTCTCGTGACCATTGCAATAGGTAGTTGTTTATTACAACTAAATACCTAAATCGATGCAATAATATGTTGGTATTGTCACAGGTGTGTTTGGTTGCTATAAATTCTAGTGATGTTGTAATATGTTGCTGTAGAAAACACCTTATTATGTGGGCTTTGAATCTAGTAAAATGACTCACGGTTCATGACTTCTTATTCACTGAAATATGCCCATGTGTTGGACCGGGTCAACAAAATTCTATCTACGTATACGAGTATGCATGTGACTATCCATCGTCTATGGATGCTCGATACCCATCCCACGTCAATAAACCCTTGTTTGACGTTTATACCTTACCTTACTTTTTTCTAATATTGACTAATGTGAAGTCATTGATGATAGCATCAAATATCAATTTTATCTAGCAAATTATTATTAGCTACCCTAGTGAAACTGTAGAAACTGCTAAGGATTCCTAAATCCCTATATACTAATGGAAAAAAGATATGGGACAAAAAAGCAAATTAGATCTTGATTAAATATTTATACTTGGCATACATCGATCAAAGGGGAGCAATTGGGTACCTCCGTACGAGACTTGTATCATTGGATGTTTTGCACTGTCGACGACTGCGCTAGTGCCTAAAGGTACGGAGAGTAGGCAGGGCGAAACTAGAAGCGCCGACACGGAACGGGCGAATGGCCGAAGCCAGACACATTTCATTTTCACGTACGTGCCCCTCGGACTCCTGGGCTGCTCCTGGCTTTGTTAGCTATATACGTATATGGGGCTGGCCACCTTGACGTCGAGGGCCCTGTTTGGCTGCACCGGTACTCGTGTGTTCCGCTCGTTGGGGACCCGGTACTCGTGTGCTCCGCTCGCCGGCGCGCGTGCGTGAACGCCAAGAAACTCATCCAAAAGGCTGCACAGGATATAGTATTTTGTTTGTGTGCCATAAATTTCCGAGACGCGTGTTTAGCAACCTCCGACCTTCCTCCGTGGCCGTGGCCGGAATCCGGGGTCGGGTCCCCTGGCCGTCGCTGGCGATCTGCCGCTGCTGGTTGGACAGATAGAAAATTAGGGAGCTTCGACGCATGGGGATGAAAAACACTGCATTTCAGCATTGGTAGACACAACGTGAGTCGAGGGTGCCTGGCTGGATCGTACATGTTCAAAAAGGCAAGCAAGACAAATCTTATTGGAAAGAAACAGAAAAGGATGATTTTATGTATTATTAGTTGTTTGCTCTTGGCAAGGCTAACAAGAAAAGTTCCAAATATACTCCTCAGATATAATATGACGCATATGTACGCATCTTGTATATAATATATCAGATATAATATGGGCATCTTATACGCATATGTATAGGACTCTATTGCTCTAGACCAGACACCCTATATATATATTTTGTATGGGGCACGGCTGATTCTAATCGACACCAATAATACATCTACTTCTTTCATCTACGGTTTGCAGCATAGTAGTTCGTAATCTTGGTGCCCTAGCGACGCGCCAACAGCCGCCTTCACATCTGTGGCTGCCGACTCGCCATCGTGGACACATCGGGTCCCCAGTAGCCGACGCCACCTTCACGTCTGTAGCTGCCAACCTGCCATCGTGGAGCTCTCTACCCGACAAATCAGAAGATTGATTAATACAGTTATACAATTATTTATTTTTAGGATCTACATGTTTATTAAAATTATTCTCAACGCTATTTCAGCTACATGTTTCTAAAAAAATAATATACTCTTTTCCAACTTGCAAGTTGCAATTACTCAATTATTTATTTTTGTGTGTTAGGATCTAATAAAGATTGTGTGTGAACAATATGCTGTTGAGCTAAGATGTGCCATGTGAAATAGTACTAATGGTTCTAGATAACTTGTGTCGTGTTATTATCTTTGTTTCTGAACATCACTAGTTCTTAGTCATTGTAACTATGTTATTTTTGTGAACACCTTAATGAGTCCATAACCCTAGAATATGTTCACGCAGACATGTCTAGCGACAATTCAAATATTGCAGCCAGTAATTCTTTAATGTTCTCAGGCCTTAAATTTGGAGATTTTATTTTTAATGAGAAATATAGCAAGAACATGGTTAAATTCACTACTGCTGGCTTTTCCTCAAATATTTTTTTATTGGTGCAACATTGCTAAAGAGAGATGTGCTAATTTGAGGCAGGCAGTTCATTTAGAAAACCTGACGTGATTACAATCATGGCCAGAATATTATATTCTTTCCATTCATAAGTTAGCTAGCTTGTAAAATTAGAAGGCCTAAGTAGCTTTTTGTGCATGCGTGCAAGTTTTGGTCGAACCAGGCTTGCTTGAGTCCGACTATAATTTTGTGTCTATGTTCCTCCTGCGTGCACTTGTTTGGTAGAACCAAATTCTGGTCTTGGTCGAGTCCAAAGTCCAAGTGCCTGCGCATCAGTAAGAGGGTCTGCATGTCCTCATCACACCTAATGTCTTTATTACTTAAATTTGTAATGTACTTCATGCTTTTATTTTCAAACACCTCTGATTTATGACATAGACATATCATATTATGACTTAGTACACTATCATGATGAACTGAACAACTAATGCATATGTCAATGTGAATGCTTTTATGCAGCAGGAAGGTAGAGTTTGAGTGGAGCGCACAAGTGATGGGCTGGCCAATTCAAGTCAAGCTTCGCTTCGACCATTACTGGTGTCTAGCCACTTTAGATGTTATTTAGGAGCAAATATGTTGAGTAACTTTATTGTGGGATGGTTTGAATAATTTGTGTGTAGATGGAGTTTCTTTGGGATAATTTTATTTCAGATGTGTACAAACTGAAGAAGATGATATTTTATTTTATGGATTTATTCAAATGGTTTGTTTATGTCTATTGTGTTTCTAATTAATTAATAGCGGTGTAATATTACCTGGTGGCACCAAACCAAGCAAGTTGAAAAAGTGGCTATTACCAACCACATTTTTTGTGGCAATTTATCGTATAGCAACTAACAATCTGCATAACAATAAGGGTTGTACCTTATAGCAACGATAATGTGAATGTGGCAATTGGACATGTTGCAACCTCTTCTTGGTGTTGTCACATTGGTCTTGTTTCCACACTCGTCATGTGATGCAATAGAGGTTGCACCTTATAGCAACCAAACATTGATCGTGGCAATTGCACATGTTGCCACCACTTCTTGTTGTTGCGACATAGGTCTTGTTGCCACACTCGTTATGCGATGCAATATAGGATGCACCTTATAGCAACCAAACCTCGGTGTGGCAATTGCATTTGTTGCCACACGACATGATCATTGTTGCCACACACATTAAGCGCGGCAATACATTTTCTTGCAACACACGTTCATCGTTGCTAGTGCACCATTTGCAATGACACAGGCTAGTTGCCAATGTAAGATCTAGCAACACCTAAGGCGTTGCATTAGTTGTTGCCACACTTACAACCGTAGCAAAAACTTATGTTGCAACGCCAAATGCATTTTGCAACATTTCCCAGAAAAGTGTTGTCCAAAGCTGTACCCACGCAAGCGCTTGCAACGCCTCACAACAAAAAAAAGTGTTGTTATTTTTGCTATTGCAACTATTTTGGGTATATTGCAACACTTTTGAGGTGTTGAAATAGGGTCAAAAATTAGTAGTGTGATGGAAGGCGTCGAGACGTCGGGGGAGGAATGATTAGAGCTTCAGGGGGGGAAATGTCATCAAGCTTGGTCTCTTGTAAGAGCACTATGTCCGGAGATGCAGACAACAATTCAGACAACATAGAACCACATTTCATTGCATCACCAAGCCCTCTTACATTCCAGTTACAGATCCTGATGTTTCTACCCATTGGCACACCTATCTACACCACGCTAGGGACGGGGCATCCCAGCAGCCGTCACAGGCTTTACATTATTTCAGCAGATACAACGCTGGTCCTTCATGGGCGTGATCACACACAAACTACTACAGGTAGGTAGAAACATCAACACACTGAAGAAGGGGCTGATTCTAGGAGTGCATCTGCTGGTGAAGCCAAAATTGGAGCCCAGCTCCCAGACGCTGCACGGCGTACTCCTCCGACAGCTGATCAGGCTCCTGGTATTCATGGTGCGGTAGACGGCCCTGCCGTCTCACCCTTGGCATCCTCAATCTCATCTGCAGTCGCTCCACAAGCTGCGACAATGTCAAAGAGAGATTGATCATCATCAGAAGGGTAAGGATAATCGAAAACGAGATAGGATTTGGAGAGAATGTTACGGAGACGATGAGACGCACCAGAGAAGTCAAATTTCGCGCGCTGGACTCGGGCCGCCTTGTCCTCAGGGAGCTCGAAGACGACCTCCTACTTCTCCTAGAACCACAGGTTGCGGCGTAGCTTCCGTGCACTGTCCTTGGCCAGCTTGCATCTTGCACGGCGTTTCTGGGCATGGCTCTGATGCTCCACCTCCGTTGTCGCGCCCGCTGAGAAGACCTGTGAAGCCACGACACTCAGAGTGGCCATGGCCGTGGCAACGTCCTCCGGTACCTTTCCCACTGGCTCGGTCAGCTGCTGGCCCTTCTCCTCCTCCACGCCGTTGTGGCCATCGTCTTCACGCTCAGTCCGCCCCGCGGCACCCGGTCCTCCTCCAATGTCGTACCAGGGAGAGCCAGCACAGTCGGCGATGCGGGAGTTACCGAAGCACCCACGGCCTCCCGTCCAGGGTAGGGAGTAGCACGACTGGTGCGGGTGGGACGCAGCGGAGGAGTCGGCTCGTCGTTGTCCACCAGCACCTCCACCGGGACCCAGCCTGCAGCGTTAGCTGGGATCGCCATGGGCGGGTCGTCGATCGGGTGGTACGCCGGAGGGACGTGCTGCACGGGCGCGAGGCCGAAGTCGAAGTCGTCGAAGTTGGTGAGGGGGTCATCAGAGTGCCAGATGCGGAGGACGTGGACCTTGGCAATGCATGCAGGGCCACTGTGGTTGCGGATGAGGAGCTTGTCTAGGATCTCGTTGACGTGGTCCAGGCGCAGCACCACATGAACGGATGTGTAATCTCCGCCGTCCAGACGGTCCGGGTCGATGCAGTAGACGTTCCCGATTGCGCTGAGGGCTTCCCGGATCCTCTCCTCCTCCCAATGCTCCAGAGGGAAGTCCTCCACCGCGATCTCCGTGTAGATGCTGTAGAACGCGAAGAAGCGGTTGTCCGCAGCTTCATGCGGCTCGATGATGATGGAGTTGTCTTCGTGAGCGACTGGCTACATGGCGATGGCGTGATCGCAGGCCTCCTGGGTGTGGAAGGTCATGACACCGACACCGCGGCCGGAGGCGGAGAGACGGAACGCGGGAGCCCCCGCCACCTGCTCCATGGCGCGGCGGACGAAGGCAAGTGGGTCGGGCACCGCATGGTCGAGGTAGACATAGGCCATGCCAAGGGAGTTCTGGTACTCCCCATTGCACAAGTGTGCCTCCACCATGGCACGACGAGCAGGAGCACCTAGTCCGCCCTCGGGAGAGGGTGGAGGAGCAGGCGGGTCGATGGAGGGGACGACGTGGTCGGCGTTGGGGAGGGAGAAGTGATCATGGATGAGGTTTGCAGCGGCCTCGATCATGGCGTTGCGGGACATGGTGGACATGGTGGCCATATTGGAAGTTTTACACTGAAAGGATCGATGTCCTGAACAGTGACAGGAGGAGCATTTTATAGGGTCACGGCAGTCCTTCACAAGGTGATCCCTGGCAAGGCACCGATAGCATTTCCTCGTAGTCTTGTTGCCTTTGGTCAAAAGGAAGCGTTCCTTGTGCCGATCAGCTGCATGTAGATGAACAGGTGCCGGCCGGGCAGAGTTTCGGGCGACGACGATATTATGTGCCCGATTACCATGAATCGTGGTGTCATGGTGGTAGCCAGATTGAGTAGGGATGAGTAAGCACACCGGTCACAATCACCCGTCAGAGGAGTAGGGTGAACAGTGGCATGCACACCGGCAGTGCGAGCAGCGGAAGGCGCAGGGGTAGAGTCGAGAGACAGAGCAGGCGCAGAAATCTTAAATCCATTCTCGTTCGGTCCGCCGTCCTGGTCCAAATGTTGACACGCGGCATGGCCCTCGGTACTGCTTGCCAGCCGGGACGCACGATCGTGTTGGGCCCCGCCGCCCAGGGTGGACCACAAACCGGCCGTTTGATTTAAAATTCAAATATTGGGCTACTGGGCCGTTGCCGGCAGAGAAGATGCCATCACTAACGGCCCGCTTGAGGTCAGGATGGATACGAAAAATGATGCCGTCCGTGGCGAATATGCCGATCTTAAGGAGGTGAAGCTTGACGATGTCATTAGCAACAAAGGACGAGAAGATATAGGGAAGGCCTCGGGATTGGAGTAGAAATGGAATTCTAAGGAGCTAGCCACGAAACTAGGAGAAGAAGGAGAGGTCCCGTTCGTCTGGGAGACCCAGAGAGGGACCGGAGGGGGCGATAGAAGTTTTCCAGGATGAAATTTTGAAAGCGCGTACCCGGACGAACCGAAGATGCAGCGAGCTTACCACCCGTTGCCTCGCTGCTGTGAGCGTAGTCCTTCGCCGGCGCCACACCTTCACCCAGACTGGCGTTGCTTCCGCTGCCGTCGTCTGGGGGGGTGCCTGCCCGTCACGGTCGCCTCTGTCGTCGTCGTGGATATCTTGCTTGCGACGGAGAGCGAGCCACCTCCTTTGATGCAAACTGTCGAACACCTGTCCGACGTTGCACCGTGAGCGCTATCTTCTCCGGTCTGCTGCGGCGGTGCGCCCGCGACAGGGCGCCGTGGAGCATGGTCCTTCTTGGAGGGATGGCCACCGCCGGGCAGGCAGCCAGCTGTGGTCGGTTTGGTAAGAGGTGGGCGGCGGCATGGAGGGAACAGGTCCCGATGGCTGTACGAGGCGAGGAGGTGTGGGGACAGAGAGCCGAAGCAGAGGTGCTGGAATGCAAGTGGGGTGGTGCTTTGGTGGGAGGTGGGCAGAGCTGGGGCCGCCGTGGCCGGGGTGGCCGCCGGACGGCGAGGGGGAGGGAGGGAGAGGGGAAGGGAGCGGAGGAGCGTCATCTTGAATCGGGCTTTTGCCAAGCTACAGAATGTAACCTTATCATTATTGTGAATCAGATAAGCACGTGCTGGAACAAAATGAGTTAGCTAGGCTACATAATTAAACCTAGAACGTTCATGTGCTGTGCTATAGGAGCTCAACAAATGTTTCTGCTGATTCTGAACTCACCAAAGCAATCTCAAGTGATTCCACAGGAAAATGGAATAACTTGGCACTATCTTCAAATGTTCATAACACATTCTTCAAAGGAAGCACATCTTTTTTTCTGACTGTCACCATGATATAGCAGTTGGTCCAATCAAGCCTCACCATTCCATAATAACTTTTGCAGCAAAATCAAAACTGAACATGTATGCTTTGAGAAAATGAAACAGAGGACTATCAAAAAAAAAAAAAAAAACTTCAGCCTAACTTTCTGAACAAATGGTCTGCCTATGATTTCATATGGGTAGCACCACTCTCCAGCACAATAGCCAAGTTGAGCAATACAACACAATAACCATATAGAAAGGTTCAGTTTGATTTTCTGAATGCAGGTTGTGCAATTAACAAGCTTAGTGGTCAGCATAAGTTGTCCAGTAAATAACACCGAGGGTCCTAGCTCGCACAGAACTTGACCGTCCTTGCCAGAGAGCAATGCTTCCTCAAATTGAGAATTCATTTCATTCCACACTGACAAAGCAGTGCCAGCATCAATCTCATAAGCAAGGGTCTTTGTAAAATGAGACTCTGAAATGTAGCCAGGACAATGACATGGCTTCTTAGGAAAATAGCGGTTACACTCACTACAAGAGGCCACACTGGCAGTCCACTGAAATAGGAATCCACAAAATAAACTAGTTACAGGAGCTAAGCTACCACTTCGCAAAAGGGAAAATGAGCAGCAGGCAACCAGTACGACAGTATAACATTATCTTAGATTTGCATATACTACCCACTACTGAAACCAAATAACAGAGTGTTACCCCCTGCCAGTAGCACACTTCCTTCTTGGATTTTCGTGGCCTTGCTCCAGCAGGTTGAGTTTTGGATTTCATGCACTTGAAGCACCAACTCCTGGACCCACATCTGTAGTGGTCGATCCTAATGCTGCATAACACAAACATTGAAAATAAGATATGCTGATCGTAGAATTGAACATCAAAACTGAATATTTCCTTACCAAACAACATGTCCCAACAAGCTGGGACCCAAGCACCCCTAATTTACTACCCACAGCGCCACCAATTAACAACCAACACTTGCAGAAATCTTTAAAAGAAGCCCAACACAAACCTACCAAGGAACTTGTCTCTTTGTTTAACACAAATATCATTATACGTGTCTTTTATATTATTAAAGCGATACTTTACTCGTCGCTGCAAATGCAAATAAATGTGCAGCATTGGACATAGGCACAAGACAACAATCTAGAGGGTATAGAATTGGCTTTAATTTGCATGAACAATAAGAAGAAGCAAGTGGAGACGTCCAAGCAACAAGTGCCTATTTCACGCAATCACATTTGTGATTAGATGTATTGTTGGGACAAGGATGGCAAGACTGTTGTGAAGTATGTGGGCTCCCTCAAGAAGAAACAAATCTTGAGGAGTGTTTGGGTGTCCAAATCTTATGTGCCTAACCCCCTAGGTTTCATCTTGGGACCTTAAACAAAAGCTTAATCTTGTTTTGTAGGAATACTCTTCCGGTGGAACAAGTTGGGTGCTTGATAGTGGATGCACCAATCATATGACCAGAGAGAAGAGCATGCTCACCTCCTTTCAACCAAGTCAAACTTCTTGTGAAAGGATTGTCTTTGGTGACAATAGTAAAGGAGATATCCTTGGTTTGAGTAAAATTGCCATCTCAAATGATAATTCTATTTCAAATGTTTTGCTTGTGGATTCGTTGGGATACAATTTGTTGTCCATTTCACAACTTTGTGAGATGGGTTACAATTGTCTCTTTACGGATAAGGGTGTGGAAGTTTCTAGAATATCGGATTCCTCTATTGCTTTTACAGGTCAACTAAAGGGAAAGCTCTATATAGTTGATTTTTCATCTAATAGAGTGGGGTCTGAGACTTCTTTAGTGGAAAAATCTAGCATGGGTTAGTTATGGCATCACCGACTAGCTCATGTTGGCATGAGGAACTTGGCCAACCTTCAAAGAGGTGAACACATCCTTAGACTAACAAATGTTTCTTTTCAGGAAGATAGGATTTGCAGTGCATGTCAAGCGGGAAAACAAGTTGGAGCTAGACATCCCACGAAGAACATCGTGACTACAACAAGACCACTTGAGTTACTTCACATGGATCTATTCAGACCCAATGCATATATAAGCATTGGAGGTAACATATATGGTTTTGTAATTATTGATGATTTTTCTCGCTTCACTTGGGTGTTCTTTTTAAAATATAAAAGCAAAACCCAAGAGATCTTCAAGAAGTTTGCAAGAAGAGCTCAAAATGAGTTTGAAGTAAAGATCAAGAAAGTGAGAAGTGACAATGGGACAGAGTTTAGGAACACCAACATTGAAGCATTCCTTGATGAAGAAGGCATCAAGCATGAGTTCTCGGTTCCATACACTCCACAACAAAATGGTGTTGTGGAGAGGAAGAATCGAACACTCATTGAAGCCGCAAGAGCAATGTTGGATGAATACAAGATTTTGGAGAAAGACTATTGGGTGGAAGCGGTCAACACGGCATGTCATGCCATCAACCGCTTGTACCTCCACAAGATAAGGAACAGGACCACCTAGAAGCTCCTAACCGGTAAAAAGCCTAAGGTGGATTACTTTAGAGTTTTTAGATGCAAGTGTTTCATACTTAACAAGAAATCCAAAAGCTCTAAGTTTGCACCAAAGGTTGATGGAGGTTTCTTACTTGGTTATGGTACTAATAAACATAGATATTGTGTTTTTAATGAGGCCATGGTCAAATTGAAATAGCGGTAGACGTGACTTTTGATGAAAGCGATGGCTCTCAAAAGGAGCAAGTCAATGCTGAAATTTTAGGTAAAGAAGAACCTTCACATCAAGTGATCAAGAAGCTTGCTACCGGTGAAGTGAAACCCATTGAAGATGAAGATGATGATGCACATGTGCAAATTCATCATGATCCAAACATGCATCATGGGTCAACCAATGCCCATGGTGGTGCTTCCACCTCAAGAAGGGGTCATGACTCAAGAGAACAAGCAAATCAAGATCCACCACAAGCCCAAGGACACAACCAAGGTGATGATCAAGACAATCAAGATCTTTATCCTCTAACCAATCAAGACAATGAAGATGAAGATGATGGCCCAATTCAAACAAGAACAACCATTCCTGACCCAAGAGTTCATCAATCCATTCAATGGGATCATCCCGTTGATAGCAATTTTGGAAGCATACAATGAGGGGTAACAACGCATTCTCGTTTAGTAGCTTTTTGTGAACATTACTCATTTGTCTCTTCCAAATTGCCAGAAAGGGTAGAGGATGCTTTAAAGGACCCAAATTGGGTGATGGCCATGCAAGAGGAGTTGAACAACTCCACTAGGAATGAAGTCTGGTCCTTGGTGGAAAGGGCCAAGCAAAATGTGATAGGTACCAAGTGGGTCTTCCACAACAAAGAAGATGAGTGTGGCATGGTCATAAGGAACAAGGCACGGTTGGTAGCCAAAGGTTTCACTCAAATCGAAGGTTTATATTTTGGGGAGACCTATGCACCCATAGCTAGGCTTAAATCTATTCGTATATTACTTGCCTTTGCTGCTCACCATGATTTCAAGCTGTTTCAAATGGATGTGAAAAGTGTATTCCTCAATGACTCCCTCTCTAAAACCATCTATGTGGAGCAACCACTGGGTTTTAAAGATTCACATCATCCCGACCACGTCTACAAGCTTGACAAGGTGCTTTATGGGCTTAAGCAAGCCCCTAGAGCTTGGTATGATTATCTCAAGGACTTCCTACTCAAACAAGGGTTTGAGCTGGGAAGGCCGATCCCACTTTATTTACTCGCAAAGTCAATAATGATATCTTTATATGCCAAATATATGTCGATGACATTATATTTGAGTAGTACTAATTCGGACTTTTGTGAGCAATTTAGTAGGATCATGACTAAGAGTTTTGAGACGTCCATGATTGGGGAGTTGACGTACTTTCTTGGATTTCAAATCAAGCAACTCAAGGATGGCACGTTCATAAGTCAAACCAAGTACACCACCGACATATTGAAAAAGTTTGATATGGACAAGGCCAAGCCCATCAAAACCCCAATGTCTACAACCAGATATCTTGACCTTAATGGAGACGGCAAGGCTGTAGATTAAAAGGTATATCGCTCCATGATTGGATCCTTACTTTACCTTTGTGCATCTAGGCCCGATATGATGCTTAGTGTTGCATGTGTGCAAGATTTCAAGCTAATCCGAACGAATGCCATCTCATGCTATTAAGAGAATTTTTTGGTATCTTGTGCTCACACATAATCTTGGCTTGTGGTATCCCAAGGGCTCCACTTTCACTCTACTTGGCTATTCCAATTCGGATTATGCCGGTTGTAGGGTAGAGTGAAAGAGTACATCAGGGACTTGCCAATTTCTTGGTAGATATTTGGTGTCATGGAGTTCTAAGAAGCAAAACTCCATTGCCTTATCCACCGCTCGGGCCGAGTATGTGGCGGTCGGCGCTTGTTGTGCCCAACTGCTTTGGATGAAGCAAACCTTGAGAGACTTTGGTTGTGAGCAAAGCAAGATTCCTCTCTTATGTGACAATGAGGGAGCAGTCAAGCTAGCTGACAATCTAGTAAACTACTCTAGAACAAAGCACATAGACATCCGCTATCACTTCTTGAGAGACCACCAAGCCAAAGGAGATATCGATGTTCAACATGTGAGAACCAAATTCCAATTAGCCGATATCTTCACAAAGCCTCTAGATGAGTCAAGATTCTGTGCTTTGAGGCGTGAGCTCAATATCGTTGATTCTCATAACATCGCTTGACATCGTGTGCACACTTTTTTGCCTTAGATTATGGTAAAACTTTTGTAAAAAGTTGCATGTCATTTCAAAATCTATTTTCACATCTTAAGCATCCCCATAGTTTTGTATTGTTTTGATGAAATCTAGCCATGCTTGAAATGGTTCTAGTTTGCCATATACGTTGACAATAAAATTCTCTCTCTGTGCTGGTTTTTGGCCTATCGGTGGTACCGGCTCCCACCAGTAGTACCGGCTAAACCCCGGTGGCACCGATAGTTCAAAATCCCACAAGGCCTCCGCACGCGCAGGTTCTGGCCCGTCGGTGGTACCGGCCGATAGTACCGGCAGTTGATTTTACTGCGGTATTTAAGCCGCCCACAGTAAATTTTTGCCCCTTCTCTTCCCACTCGACCCGTTCCTCTCTTTTCTCCACACCGTGCGGCGGCGGCGGCGGCTTCTCCACCGTTCCTCACCCCGATCTCCCATCTCCTCTGGCCAAATTGCTCGATCTTTGAGAGGGAGCTAGCCTCGGCCGTGGGGGATTTGTGGAGGGTGTTGGTGGCCACCGGGACGCTTGGATTTGCTTGGATTTAGCCTCTTCTCATCGAGCACCGAGGTACTTGGGATTTCTTCCCCGATCTCCCAATGCACTTCATTCTAGGCCAATTCCTCACTCTTGCCTTCTTCCCTTTGTGTCTTCATGCTCCTAGAATGTTTTTTGCGCAATTGTAACAGTTGATTTGCTCGATTAGAGGTGGAACTCGTGCTCCACAGTGCCGCCGGTGGTACCGGACCTCGGGCTGGTGGTACCGGCCACTGTGCAGCCAGGGTATTTCATTAATCTTTCATTTCGATTCCTTGCCGCATTCTATGTAGCCTCTATGTAACCTTGTTGCGCCTCCTCTGTGGTGTTGCAGCATGGCTTGAGACACCAGGAAGTGGAAGAACCCTAATTGGGAAGCTCGTCCCAGCACCGGTGGTGCTAGTGGCAGTAGGAGTAGGGCGGCTTAGCGGGTTGTCCATGGTCGTGGGACTTCTTCCCGTGGTCATGGCACCTCTAGTGCTGATGGTGGTGATGAGGGCATTCCTACCCCTACCAACTCCATTGGCATTCCTTGCCCGCCCCTCTCCCACAGCGAGCGTGTTCGGCATCAAGCAGCACCGGATGTTGTTCAAGTGGAAAGGTGCCATTGATCCCCATGTTGTCCGTCGCTTGCCTCTTCACATTGGTCAAGTTGGTGCTGGCCGCTCTCTTGATTGGAACCAAGAATTCCATGCTCACATGAAGAGGCCCAGCACTTTGTCTGGCTTTCAACCTTGCCTTGGCATTGATTACAAGAAACGGCTTGTCAACTTAAGGAATCAACGCACTAAGAATCCCTACAAGTTTGTCAAGTATGAGGGTGTTGAAGGTCGCTTTTGGTCACAATTTTAGAATGACTTCTACTACTCCGTCCTCTTTAAGGCAAACAAGCACACCAAGAATGGTCAGCTCTTTCAGCACAAGTATGTGGTGCTCAAATCTCTGCATGATTTAACCATCTTGAGATAAATGCTTTGATCGCCAAGTTGGAAGAATGGCGCATCCTTCCTCTGATGACTTTTCAGATGGATTGGAATGAGGAAATTATATGTCAGTTTTGGGCAACTCTGTGGGTGGACCAAGCGTCTCGTGTGCTTCACTGGATGACACAAGGCGTTCATTATCGCCTTGACTTCATCACTTTCTCTCACTTGCTTGGATTTGATCATGAGGATCGTGATGCCCCTCGCTTGTCCGATCTATTTGCCGAGGGCATTTCTAAGGAAGCCATTGCAGCTGCTGAAATATACAAGCCAGGCGTGCTTCCAGATTACAAGACCACTCATCTAAATCCCTACTTCTATGTGTTGAACAACTTGATGAGGTACACCATTGAAACTAAGTTTGGGGATTCCATTCATCTGCGACTTGATGCTCCTAAGATTTTCATCTGCTTTGGTACTAATGGTGGACAATTCAGCATTTTGGATTTCATGTGGAACAAGATTGTGGATGCATCTATGGACCCAAACAAGTACCTGCCCTATGCTCCATATCTGATGCACATCATTGAGCAGGTTTTTGGTTATAGGTTCTTGCATGAGTGTGTGCATGCTCCTGTTCATGCCAAGCATTTGAGTCCTCCAAATGCTCCTGCTGTTGGTGCTGCTGGAGCAAGTACTAGTGGTGCTGCTGGAGTTGCAGCTGATGTTGATAAGGATGCTCCTCCTGTGGACCATGGCCGTGGACGTGGTAGTGCTACATGTCATGATCTGCAGAGGTTCTTCTCATACTTTTGCTATTGTCAGAGGAAAACTGATCAGCGCCTTCGTCGTCTAGAGGAGAAGGCTGCCCTTTCACCTTCCTCTCCACTTCATGAGTTCTAGGATCCTTTTGCTGAGTTTGATGCTATGCAAGAGACTCATGTTGATGGTGATGAGGAGCAGCAGGAATATCCACCTTAGACTTCCTTTGATCCCTATTATGGTGGTGGTGTCCCTGCTGGCTATACTATGGCGGACACCGAGGAGGGCTTTGCTTACTAGGACTTGTTTGGCACTGAGGATTATGTTACTCAGACTTCTACCTCTTCCCGCGCTGCACCGTTTGCCTGATCCTTTTGGCAAGGGACCGCTGGTGGACTATGGCCTTGATGATGATGATGATGATGACAAGTAGATCAGCATGCCCGTCATGCCTTCTCGCAGCCTACCATTTTTGGCATTTGATGCCAAAGGGGTGTTAGGCTTATCTTGATGTGATAGGGTAGCTATTTGTCGGTCATATTATAACTCTATCTATACGGTGAATTATGTGTGGTGAACAAGAGCTACTTGTGTGTGATGGATGATTGTAAGCTAAACACCTATGCTTATTTGTTATATCATGCTTGTGTTAGCTTATTTGATGTTTGGTTAATGAATGTTGTTTTAGAATGGTTATGCA